>CAWUFW010021919.1:0-108293 GCA_963921515.1 Calotriton arnoldi
ATTCCCCATCTTAAAACACGCCACGGGGCCTGTTTGCACACATGTCACCTGAAGCCCCGCCCCTCCCTTCACTACTGTGCAAACGCACCCCGTGGCGCGTTTTAAGTTGGGGGATTAAGTCCCCTTGAATCCTGAGGGTCCCTGGAGTCCAACTAGCCCACCATGTACCTCCAAAAGCACCACAGAGCTGCGTTGCAGAGAGGTGTAAAAAGGGGCGTGGCCTCTGTACACCTCTCTGCAACGCAGCTCCCTGGCGCATACTGGAGGTTCCTGGTGGGCTAGTTGGCCCCCAGGGACCCCCAGTATTCAAGGGGAATTACTTCCCCTTGTTAAAACGCGCCAGGGGGCGCGTTTGCAGAGTGCTGCAGGGAGGGGGCGGGGCCTCCGGCACGATGCCGGTCTTTTTTTTGTTTGTTTCTTTTTTTTTTTTATGGGAGGGGGGCTGTGTGGCCCCCCTTCCCTCGGTCACTTTTGGCCCCGGGGACCCCATCCCCCGGGGCCTGAGGATTTTCTATTTTTTTTTTTTAATAAAAAAATAAAACGGGAAGGGGACCGCGTGGCCCCCCTTCCCTGGGCCTCTATTGGCCCCGGGGACCCCATCCCCCGGGGCATGCCCTCTTTATTTTTTTTTAAAGTATTTGGAGGGGGCCTGCGTGGCCCCCCTCCTCAGGCAATTTAAGGCCCCGGGGACCCCATCCCCCGGGGCCGGCCTTTAGGTTTTGTTTTTTTTTGTAATTTTTTTTGGGGGGGGGAGGGGGGCTGCGTGGCCCCCCTCCCAGGCCACTAATAGCCCCGGGGACCCCATCCCCCGGGGCCTGGCCACTGGTTGGGGACCGTGGGGGGGTCCCTAATACCCGCACGGTCCCGCCGGCTCCCCACGTCCTGCGGGAGCCGGCGTTGCTTTTCCATAAGGGGAGCTGCTGACATGCAGCTCCCCTTATGGAAAAGCAATCTGCTTTGCTTCATTGAAGCAAGAGCAGGTTTCCCTGCTCTTGCTTCAATGAAGCAAAGCAAGTTTGCAATGACAGGACAGGAGCCCTGCGGCTCCCGTCCTGCCATTGCAAACAGCAGTGTCCCGGGGGTAGGCACCCTGGGACACTGCAGGAGCCGGCCCTGGGGGTGGCGGTCCCCAGGGCCATGGAGGGCTCCAGGAGGGGGCCTCGCGGCCCCCTCCCTTCATTAGTAAAGCCCCGGGAGGTGGTGGTCCCCGGGCTTCTGGGGTCCGAAACGGACCCCCACATTTATTTTGTTAGTGCCCCGGGAGGTGGCGGTCCTCGGGCATGTGGGGGGGCTGGAGCCCCCCCACACAGGTGATTTTAATTTAAAAAAAGAAGCCCCAGGGGGTGGCGGTCCCAGGGGCTGCGGGAGGGCGGAGAGCCCTCCCGCACCATTTTCTTGTTGAAAGCCCCAGGGGGTGGCGGTCCCCGGGGCTTGGGGGGCCTTAGAGGCCCCCCTATAAAATTTAAATGAACCCCCGCATGCCCCCGGGACTTGGCCCACCCGGGGGCAAAATAGCCTCGAAGCGCGGGAGACCGCGCTTCGATTTTTTTTTATCGGCGGGATCCGCGCACCCTAAGCAGATCCCGCTGATTTTTTTTTTTTTTTAAATGCTTTTTTCTGCCCAGGGGGTCCTTGTGAGACCCCCTGAGCAGACCTAGGGGGTCAGGGCGTTTCTACCCTGCCCCCTTTTTGCGTTTGCGCACTTGTGATTTTTTTTTTATCGGCGGGATCCGCGCACCCTAAGCGCATCCCGCCGATTTTTTTTTTTTTTTTAATGCTTTTTTCTGCCCAGGGGGTCCTTGTGGGACCCCCTGAGCAGACCTAGTGGGTCAGGGCGTTTCTACCCTGCCCCCTTTTTGCGGTGGCTCACTTGTTTCTGTGCCTCGGTTCTACCGAGGGACAAAATGGCTGCCAACACTTCCTGATTTGGAGTGTTGACAGCCACTTGACAGCCAATTAGCATGCAGCTCGTGATCGGGAGGGTACGCGGACCCTACTCGGCCATAGATATATATGTGATTTTACTTTTGATTTTCTCAGGAACTACTGAACGGATTTACACCATTTAACCAAAAGGCACGACACTGAACCAAGGGCTACCTTTTTGCCAAATTTGGTGTAATTCCGTTCAGCAGTTCGGGCTGTAGCTGCTGCAAAAGGTTCCTATGGAAAATTGCATGGGGAAAACACGTTTTGAGACCCCCCTTTTTTCTCGGCCCCCACTTGACGAATCACCCCGAAACTTTCAAGATAGGAGCGGACCGGAGCTGGCCATAAGTTTTGAAAATTTCACGAAGATTCATCAACCGGCGCCAAAGTTATTTCAAATAGAATGTTGCGGATTTCCTATGGAAAATAGGTCCTAACTATAACTATCTACTGGCGACCGCCAGTAGATAATATATATATATATTTCTATTTCTATATACATTTGCATATTGTCGTCATTTGATGTCTAGGAAAGCCTTTCTGCTAGAGAGTGTTACACAAATTGAACCCCACGCTTTATTCTGAAAACTGTCTTTTGATGTGCCTCATTTTATGAAAGTGAAATCCCTTTCCAGGTGTTTTTATTGCTTCGCTGTGTGTGTGCCACCTTGTGAGAGTGTAGAATTTTTCTATTATTTGGGAGGGCGAAGCAATACACCCCGTCCGGTCGGGGGCCTTAGCAGTGCTACACTGCTCCAGTCCACCTCTGCCAAATCAAAAACCATATTGCCTTTTTGTTCAACCTCTGGGATACTAAGTAGAGGCACTGTGCCCTCATCAGACGCTCCAAATATTTTTGCAAAATGGGCCACCCATGCCTCCTCATCCACATGGAGATCTAAATTTGGATCACTTTCATTTTAAAAAAATGGTGCATTAGTTACACTCTGAAAAACCCTACTGTTTTTAAAAGCTACTCCCTGGCTCAGTTTACCCCATGCCTCCTCCTTCAGGCCCTGTGGTCTAGTCCTCCTTACTTCTTTATATTGACAGTGCAGATTCCTCACTAAATCCTTACCTCTCAGGATATTCCTAAAAGCTGCATGTACATTTTTTAATGACTTTGAACAGGCAGCATCGAACCAGTGCACTGTTGGAGTCCTGTTAGAGAGATCAGGCTGAACTAAATTACTTTTAATTTGCCCAGTATTCCATCAAAAGCTGTCATTATACCTCTCACATCTGAATTTAAGTCTAGGCAAGTCATTACCTCAGTCTGCATGTTGGCGATGATTATTGGAACAAATTTCTCCTTGTTAATCTTATCCCATTTTAGCACAATACCATTCTTCCTTGCTATGGATGGCTTTATTACTTTAGTTGCCAGGGACTTATACCTGTTTCCCCAATTCATTTGGCAAGAGATGGATGTGTGGTCACTGAAAGCTATAAATTTCGTTTGTACCGGATTAAACTGCCCACAAAAAGCTTAAGAAGCAACCATGAAATCGATGATTGATCCATTAGACAGAGTGCCAAATGTATTCTCTAGTAATCCTGTGTTAGGGTTGGCTGGGCTAATTATCTCTAGATTCCTGATTGTTAGCAATCTGTTAAGTTCGTTACCATATTAATTATGAAACAAATGAGGGGTTACTCCCCCCTAACCATCAGTCAACCCCCACACAGGTTTTACCATCTTCTTGCAGCTGTGGGCATGAAAATCTCCCAGCCATAATATATTAAGACAATTATTGTGTTCTGTGGAAATGGAAGCAATTTCTTTCGCCAATGTATCCACCACCAAAGCCATATTGCCACCAAAATCATTATTATAATAATTAATTAAAATCCAATCCCACCCTTTGTAGCCTTCACATAGCAGGATATGGTAATATGGGGACTCATTTAAAAATGTTATAACCTTAAATCTTACTGTGTTTGTTATCAGTGTTAATATGCCCCCACTCACTCGGCCAGCCCTAGAAGGTATGGCTGCAGTTTGAAATGAACTGTTACCATCCATACAGGTCATGGCTGTTTCCCAGGTTTCCTGAAGACATAATATGTCATAATTCTCCATTAACCCTACCCAATCTGGGTCATCCAGCTTCTGCCTAAGGCCGGCTACATTCCAAGTAATTATTTTTAGCATATCAAAGCCTTCCTCTATTCACTCTACTTCCTTCAATATCTTAAAATTGGGATGCTTGCTCTCAAATAAGGCCATACAGTCTTTATCCCGTCAGTCGCAAGACTCAAGTCCTTCCAATGGGGCAAATTGATTGCTTGTACCTAGTTTTGCTCTTTCATGCTCGATGTTAGGCTGGCAGGGAAGGGAATGGGTTGCAGTTCTACCCCAACCAAGCTCGATGGACTTTAACCTCTGGGGTTTGTAAAAGAACCCCAGGGAAGTGCAAAACTCTGAGTATCAGATGCTGGAGAATTGGGAAGTGTACTCAGCAGGTCCCCTACCAATCGACAGCTGTTAAAATTGACAACTATGCAGACTCCCCTTATAGTTTTAGGGGCATGTCCCACCCAGGCCACTCTCCATGCCAGGATAATATGTCTAGAGAGTTCTTGTCCCCCTTATTTAATTTTCGTCAACCATTGTAGTGCCTTGGTCATTAGTTGCTCAATGGACTCCGTCTGGTTTCTACTCAACTCAGGGGTATTCGCCAAAATTAAAACATATGGGCAGGCAGCTGGGGGGAGGTCGAACCTCTGTAGTGTTGCGGGGATTCTGCACATATACAGAGCTATGCACAGGATAATAGGACCTCGGCGTATAGTGGTGAACCAACCATGCACCTTAGTACCCAAAATCCCAATCCGACTAGCTTTAGCGTCTCATTAGGTCTCCGTCCTACAGCGAAGCTACCAATGATTAGACAACCCAGAACACGGTCTCTCTCTCAGGACTCATGGGAGCAAGAACACTCTTTCATCTCTCACTCATACTTGTCCACAACGTGCGTAATAAGAGACACAGTATAGTTTAAAATGTTTATTTCAACTATCGTGCTCTAAGATAAAGTACACGTGCCAGTACTATCAGCATAATGCATAATGATAAAATAATAAGCATGGTTACAATTCCATAGAATACAAACGGGGACAGCATTTTATAAAGACAGTGGATATAGGGCTAAATGGCCTGTCCACCCTCCCGTGCTAATAACTAGTTTATTACAAAAAAGAAGACCTCTGGGCTTTGTCAAGCGGACCCCCATACCTCAATATCTAGATGCAAGGTTTACATCATCAGACAAGCACAGCTCTTCTCCCTGGAAAGGTTTTTCTCCAAGTGCCACCAACAGGGAGATCACAATATTAAAAGCACACAAATTTCTCCAATGCAGCTGTACTGCGTGTTATGTCTAGTGCGAGGGGCTGACCAGATCAGCAATAACAAGGGACGTTGTTTTTCGACCTTGTACATGGTGTGCAGACGAAAACCACAGGGAACATGAGAAAAGGTGAAAGGCAAAAAGGCAGACAGTTCTAATATAGTCGGGCATAAGCAGAGTCTGGAAAAACAAAGTCACAGAGTAACGTGTGCAAAACAGGCATCATGGCAGCCAGGCCTAAGCTAACTTAGCAATGCAGACAATGAGGCCACAAACCACACTACAGTAGCATTTTGTCCCCTTGTCCCTTCTGCATGTTCTCATCCTCCCAGCTCTCCCTCTCACTCGGCTCAACTCCATTGATCTCATCAGCTACATTGGGGGGTTTCATAACCTTTATCCCTCGGGTTCGATATACCATCTGCTGTTAAATTTTCCTGCCTCTGTAAAGATTGAATGACTGGGTGGGCAATTATGGTATCCTTTGATTAATCATTGATAGCAATTGTGGGTTACAGTGTACCTCCCTCCTCTCATTCCCCCTGATGTAGTTACTCCCTGTTATTGGGAGGTGGTGAGCTCTATCAAGCCCAGGATCAGTATTGATGGAGTTATTAAAGAATGTGCATTGCCTATTGGCTGTCCCTGTGTACTCCCCAAATGTAAGTTCTCCCCACAGTTAATACCAGCCCTACAATTAATAGGGTAGAAAAACTCTCTTTGATTTTAGTCACTCTGCAAAGAACTGGTTGCAACTGCAGTGAGATAACCTGCCCCATTATACGTGGCATAATTTGTCATTATCAGTTGATAAACCCAACCTTAATGCAGCTTCAGTCCCCACAATCTTTTTGGTTTTAGTAGCCTTATTGTTCTTCGTGCCTCCCCTTTTCCTCTTCACTATTGGTTCTAGTGGGGGGCTATGATCTGCTTCACAGGGGCTTGAGTGATTACAAGAAGATCTAATGGGAAAGCCATCATACATAATCAAAGTGGCGGAGCTTGTCAAATCTACTAGTTGGGGCATCGCACTACGTTCCAGTCCGGATCTTATCTCCTCTATAGAAAGACGGCATTCGGTAAGTTCGATCTCTTTGGATAACACGTCGGGCGCCTTAGTCAAAAACGAGTCCAGGGTATTAATGATTTTGCCCCCATATTCTGTTGTTTTGACTTTATGTTTACCCATACTTTTACAAGGGAGTTTGCCAAATGCGAAGCCCAGGAGCTTAGGGGGGGGCTGTCCGGCCTTTTCCGGGCACTGATGGGGTAGTTGGGCTTGCCCCTGGCCTGGGCTTTGCCCGGGCCGGCCCACGCATGCGTCCTGTGCCACGGGTCCGCGTCGTGCTTAAATACACATGAGGCATCCCAGGGGGTGATGGGGAGTATAGTTTCCCCCAGCGGTACAGCAGTCCAGCAGGGCACAGCTTCTCCCCCTCTCACCAGGCTGTTCGTTGAGCGGCTACCACTGCCACGGATCAGCATCGTGCTTAAATGCACGTGAGGCATCCCAGGGAGTGATGGGAAGTGCAGTTTTCCCCAGCAGTGCAGCAGTCCAGCAGGGCACAGCCTCTCCCCTTCTCACCAGGCTGTTTGTTGAGCGACTATCATTTAATTATCAACTTGAGGGCATTGTGATCACTGTCTTTCCATGTTACAATTTTAAAATCTAATGCACAAGGCCATAGTTAATTCTGCTCTGGCTATTCCCTCTTACAAAAGTTGGAGCGAGAAAACTATCTGACCTAAATCTGTTGTAATAAGTGCACAGACCATGGGACATAAATAACTGTAGCACAGTAGATGACCAAGTGCTAAGTGATTTAGCCTTCAGTTTCTTGATGCCCACTGCTTAATTTTCCTCTTCAGTAATGGCTGTTAACCCTTCTAAGGGCAGAAACCTGGTGTTAAAATTGGCTGTGAACACAACAGGAGATTTGTCAGGATACTCTGAAAGATGGTGAGCCAGCAGTTTCAATGTGGGTGAATCTTTGTTCCTACATGTAGAACGGTTATAGATGTTGTATACCTTTACCCTAAGGCCGTTCAGACCACTAATACTCATGTCTATGATGTATGTGCTGTTGATCTCTAATCTTTTTCTGGTGACATCAAGCATATTTTTTACCCAAACCGATAGCCTGCTAGATGGGCGACCCGCTTTAGATGGTAGTGCCTCTACACTAAAGTTCGTAAATCCTTGCCATTTTTTTCCCAGTGCCGACATCTCTTGTAATACAACTACATTAAAGTGACTAATAAAGTTGCCCCACTCTGGATCTGTGAATTTCCCACGTAGACCAGCAACATTCCATGACAACAGTGCACATGGTATAACTCACTTTTCCTCTAATTGAGTTGTGTCAAAGATAGCATGATCGATATTTGCCATTACAGAATCTTGCAGATTAGTATAAATAGTGGATAAATGTGCAGGTGTGCCAACTCTTGTATGTGACTGCTGGGACAAGAGAGGCTTGTCTAAGTGGCTCTGAGTGCAAATGTGTATAGAAAAATCATGTATGCCACTAGAAGCTGCTAATACATAGTAATTTACAAGTGAACATAGAGGGGTACTCAAGTTTGAGGAACAAACAAGGGATGATGCACTGTTCAGTCAATCGACTTCATTCAGTTGGGACATCTCTGTTCCCATGGTTTCAGTTACAGTCCTTTGGGCTGGCACATCCTCTCTACCCTACGCACTTATATCTTGAATTTACAAGAGGCACGGGAAGGTAGAGCAAGATGCTTCACTAGTTTGGAAGCCAAGGGTGCTCTTGAATTGTATTTTAGAACCTGTAGGTGGATAGAATCAAGCATCCAAGGCCAATAGGCCACTGACTAACAAGGTGTCCCTCAAAATTAACTTAATTGCATCCCAGTTCTAGGTAGGGTTAGATAGTCATTGGGCAAAAGCAATGTTCGAATGCACAATTGAGAGATAGTGCCTTTGGGATCTGATCCAATGAGTCACCTTGCTCACCGGGGATTCTGTTGACTCCTTTTGATCAGGTTTAAGTCTCGGGACATTGGTCATAAAAACAAAAAATTGCTCGTTTTGCCAACATGTAGATGTAAGCTTCTGATTGGTGACCAAGGATGCGTTGACCCATTTCCTGGGGGGTGGTTGAAAGAAGGATTGAGAAGAACTGTTGCTTGTACTATCAGGTTGGGAAAGTCACAGCTACAGGGAGAGGGAAGATGGATTCTTTGGCTACGCTCATGTCCTCGGGTCAAGACATGCAACATGATGGTTTTTGTCCCCTTCCCGGTGCTTTGTATTTTTAATTATTTCATTTGATTTTTGCCAGAATTCAGCAGACTAGCATGTCCTTTAGCCAGTGTGTCATATATCATATGGTAATCAATAAGAGAGGGAGGAGGTAATGTGGGGGCTAGTTCACTTCCCCTGATGTAATGCTAGAGATATCAAGAAGAACTAGCTCACAGTATTTAGGAACTAGAATGTTTATGTGCAGAAAGCCCTTCGGTTTTATATGAAAACCCTCACCCACCAACCTAGTTGGTGGCATGCTTCATCATCGGGTCTCACCCAAGGTGCCGAGTGCACCTCGGGTGTGCTTTGACGCCTGAATTACAGCGGAGCAGGTGTAGTGTTGTGCTGTGATAGTGAAGTTAAAAGCTGTCCATTGGGTCCCTTTGAATAAAGAGTTATTTTAATAATGGGCCCTCTGGCAGAATTAAAAAGAGGTGCTATGGTCGGATATGTGTCGAGGTAATGTCTCTAATATCCTATATTAAAAGGTCAGGTCTACATGTTTCAGCCAGGTTACTACGTATGCTGACTTTCGTCAGGACCTATGTGAAAAAGTGTTTACGTGAAGATCAAATATATTAGACTTGTCAATTTGTTGCACGCGCTAAGGTGCGGTGGAGGAGGATAATTGCTGCCTCCTCGTGCTGCTTAAAACGGGAATAGATTCATTCCGAGCAGCATGAATCCTGCAAGGGGGCAGGGCCTGTAGTCACACGTTCTTCAAGTTCGCCTGCCCCTGTCTCATACCTATTCTGGCCTTCCGATCAGGATTCCGTGGCAGCAATTATCCTCCTCCACCGCACCTTAGCGCGTGCAACAAATTGACAAGTCTAATATACTTGATCTTCACGTAAACACTTTTTCACATAGGTCCTGACGAAAGCCAGCATACGTAGTCACCTGGCTGAAACATGTAGACCTGACCTTTTAATATAGGATATTAGAGACATTACCTCGACACATATCCGACCATAGCACCTCTTTTTAATTCTGCCAGAGGGCCCACTATTAAAATAACTCTTTATTCAAAGGGACCCAATGGACAGCTTTTAACTTCACTATCACAGCACCACTTTAGCACTTACACTACACCTACTCCGCTGTAATTCAGGCGTCGAAGCACACCCGAGGTGCACTTGGCACCTTGGGTGGGACCCGATGATGAAGCATGCCACCAACTAGGTTGGTGGGTGAGGGTTTTCATATAAAACCGAAGGGTTTTCCACACATAAACATTCTAGTTCCTAAATACTGTGAGCTAGTTCTTCTTGATATCTCTGTCATGGATCATAGACAGAAGAGTCAGCTGTTTTCCTCAAAATGTGGAGAGGCTGGATGTGATTACTGCTTCTTGAGCACGTACCTTGACTCTCAAATGTTGTAATTGTTTTTCATTCTATAGGCCTTCTTGTCTAAAGGTAGTGAAACCTTCATGGCACTACTGCTCTGTGGTTTACCCCTACTCCCAAGATGGACAGTGCCAGAAGTATACAGTAGCACCATTTCTCAAAATGTGGAGAGACTGACTATGATTAGGATAAATAAACATTTTACACCCAGGAACTATAAGACAAGGGAAAACTCCAGAAGATGCAACTGCGAAAGAGAGAAATTTCTCAGACATCACAACTGTGGTGAATGATTATCCTCCAGGAGCCCTCCCTGAATTTGAGGACGACCTCTACTTTAGAGATTTTAAAAAGTCAATAACACAACAGATATGGAGCCTTTGAAGAAAAGAAACAAACAAAAAAAGGAATAATGTTTTATTTTTAGATTTGGGGTGCACTTACTGTAAATAAACTTAAATGGACCAGTGTGTGCTGCACAGATAAACAATCAATTTGGCCTGGTAACTGAGTGGTGGTGAGCGGTGACAAAGAAAGAAAACCAATTTAACCTTACAATCAACAGTAGGCTTTGTAGTGAGCAATCAATGTTTTTTTTTAGTTTAAAGAGACTTTTATTTGGTAAACATGCAGAACATAATACAATAAGATAGGTATTAATCAATAAGCATATAATGATAATGTTAAGACATAAAAAAGAAAAACTGAAAAGAGAGGGAAAGAAAGAGGGGGAAGGGGGGATTATATACCATCAAACAAAGCAAACAGTTATTTTTAATATTTCTAAAATGCATAAATATAAGAAGGAACCAATAGAATACAATTATTAAATAACAAAATGCATAAAATTCATGGATATTTAGGTACTTCTTCATTATAAGGGTTATGTGAGTATGTCTTATTAGCAGAAGAATTTAAGAAATTTGTTATAGGTAACCAGAGAAGATCTCTTTTAATAGCAAGAGTGATAAGATGTACATATGCTCTATCCAATCTGTGATTATAGCAGACTCCATACCACCATGCTGGAAAAGTTACAGAAGCTGCATCTTTCTATGACTTGGTAAAATGTTGAAAGGCAATAGCAAGGAGTAAATCAATTATACGCAAGTCACTGGATTGAGATGACCAAACCTCTGAAATGCTCCCCAGGAAAATATGAGTTAAAGAAAAAGGGATATAGAGTTTATCTGTTGCCAGATTCGTGTCCAAAAATTATGAATAGAGAGACATTCAGATAGCATGCGTTTAAGATCTGCTGGAGAAAGGGAACATGACCAACAGGTAGAGGAAATATTAGGGTAAATTCTATGTAGTTTGGCAGGTGTAATTAAGAGTCTATTGTAAATTAAAAACAATGTTTGAGTGGTATTTGCTGCTCTAGAAGATTTCCTTATTTTAGTCCAAATTTTATTCCATACTGGATTTGGAAAGGAAGTTTGCAAATCAGACTCCCAATAACATTTCACCGCTGACTTATCTCGAGTAGTGGAAAAGGAAGTTAAGTGTTTATAAATTTGAGATGCAGAAAGAGAATTACACAAAATCGACTTTATATCAGGTGGTGAGGGACTAAGTGTAAGATTAGAGGATAATTGATTATATGAGGATTGAACCACTGCAATTAAGAAAAAGTACTTGGATTGATATGAGGAGGGAAGAGAAAAAAGAGATTGAGCTACCGAAAAGGGAATACAGACCACATCTTGAAAAAGTTGATGAGTCCATCTAAGTCAGTTGGCTAACCAATCTTTCCAAAAAACAGTTTAGTTATTGATTTTAATATGTTTATTATACCAAATTGATGAATTTAAAAACTTTGTTTATTCACCCTGAGAAAATATGAAAAGTGGCTGAAAGATTTTACGAATATCCTTAAGAATAGGAAAAGATAATGCTAAGGGAGTATGAGAAAGGGACATATACTCCTCAAAAGAGATAGGATGAAAGAAAGATTTTTCAAGGTCTACCTGCAAAGGAAAGGTTATAGAATCATTTTCTGAAAATAGAAAGAAGGATTGTTTAAGAAAGAAAGCAGTATGGTAAGAATGAAAATCCAGAAAGTTAACCCCTCCCATATGCTTAGGTCTTTTGAGTTTACAGATCAACATTCTACCTTTTTTATTTTGCCATAAAAACTTTGATAAAATATTATATAATTTCTTATAATGAGAGCTAGGAATATTGATCGGAACGTTGGATAAAGAGAACAATATTATAGGAACTAACATAATTTTTATAGTATCTAAACTACCCCACCATGATAAATATAAGGGGTGCCATCCAGATGTAGACAAAATGGATATTGATTGTAACTCTTTCAGATTTAAAGTGACAGTTTCTTTAATAGAGGCATTGAACCATAGTCCCAGATATTTAATTTTATCTAAGATCCAATGGAAAGAAGAAGAGGTGAAATCTGCTTGAAAACATAATATATTTAAAGGAAGTATTTTACACTTATCAGCATTTAGTTTATAACCTGAGACGAAAGTAAAATTATCTACTTATGTCAAAAATGCTGGTGAGGAAGTTTGCGGCTGTGATATAAAAAGTAAGATGTCATCTGCATAAACTGAAAGTTTTAAATGTTTGTCGCCAAAGAGAAAACCTTTAATATCTGTGTTCAGCCAAATTTGTATTAGAAAGGGTACCAGGGCAAGAATAAACAATAAAGGAGATAAGGGACAACCTTGTCTGACACCTCTATAAAGGGAAAATGATGGAATCACAAGTACATTAGCTAAAATAGAGGATTTGGGAGAAGAATATAATAGAGAAACATACTTAATATATTTCAAACCAAAACCAAACCAAGAAAATGTGGAGAAAATAAAGGGCCAACTAACTCTATCAAAAGCTTTCTCAGCATCTAACGAAACTGCTGCCAATGAATATTTATATGTCTTAGATTTACTTAGGACATTGAAAAATAATCTAGTATTATCAGATAAGTGTCTACCCTTAATGAAGCCACATTGCTGCTTCCCAATTAAGGCGCCGATTCCGATCTCGGCCGGTAGGGCTCCGAATCGGATTCGGCTTAACCGGATCCGATTCGGAGCCCTATTGCCCGATCGATTCGTACGCGCGTCCGGTCGAGCGAGTACGATGCGAAATCGCCGACCGACTCGTCCGGGCGTCCCGACCGCTCCGACTGACTCGTTCCCGGGTCTAACCGCACCGACCGACTCGCTCGGACTCGACTCGCACCGCGCAATGGAGACGTTCCCCGGCCGGGTAAGTACGATGCACGCCGCGAGCAGTCCGACCGAGCCGCGCACTCCGGCTCCAAAGAGCAGTCGGAGCCGTACTTTGGGGGTCCGTGTCGGACCCCCCTGTACGCGTAGCCGCGCGAGTCGCACACAGGGGGGACCCATGGGTCCCCCCTACCTGTGCGTGTACGGCGCGAGTCGCTTCGCCGCGTACACGCTGTAGGGAGCGCCCTTGTCCGCCTCGCACCCATTGAGTCAATTGGAGCCCGCGTACGTGTTGTACGACAGGCTCCCATTGACTTCAATGAGAGTCCGACCGACTCGAGTCCGATGGCATACGTGCGCATCGTACTCGTTCGGTCGGGCTGCACGGGTCCGATTCGGTCGGAAATCTCTCCGGGTCCGGCTCGGTCGGAGAGATTTCCGACCCGAATCGGAATCGGCCCCTAAGTGAGGTCATAAAGAATCCAAACGAAGGGCAGGTATTTTCGCAAATATGTTATAGTCCAAATTGATTAAAGAAATAGGTCTATAGTTTTTGCAGAATGTATGATCCTTATTTTCCTTAGGGAGAAGAAATATTAAAGCCTCTTGAAAAGACCCACCAGATTTCTGGGTAGAGATCAAGTAAAGAAATAATTGGTGTAGGTTAGGAATAAGCATTTTAGAGAAATGTTCATAAAACTCTACAGTGAATCCATCAGGTCCTGGAGCCTTTCCTTTTTCTATGTGTGGTAACCAAAAACAGAAGTAAACCCGTTAACCCAACTGAGACCGGGTAAGTATTAAACAAAAAAACAACGTCTCAACTGGTATATCATATAATAATTCCCGGCGTTTCAATCCCCTTGTTTGCCCGCAGCTTTCCTTGCACATGCTGCTTCCAATTGATGGTGATTTGAAGCCCTAGACTGCAGCCCAGCCATACTTTGTGGTTACCTTCATTCAGTGACGCCCGGACAGGTAACCTCTAAGCGTATTTTGTGTACATTGACACGCTGTGCTTGGGCCGCGTATTCTGATCGCTTGCTTTTCCCCTTTTAGAGCAGTTTCTGAGTTACGGATTCCTGCCTTTCCCCATTTCGATTCTCTGCTCCTCAGTGATAGTGCCAGCAGGTACCTCTACCAATTCTTTCCCTGGTTTTTCTACTCTCTGGGCTTTATTCCTATTGATCATCCTTTCGTTTTCTTTAATCTATAGAGCACTTTTCAAGTATTGAGTAACCATCGTCCTGATGATGACCTTAATCTGACTAGGTCGAAACGCCGTCGACTTCTCAACGTTATTCGCGGCATGCAATAGGGTCATTTACGAGCAAAGAAATTGTATCTCTAATTGTAAATACTTCTGTTTGACCTTTGTTATTGTATCACATTGTTTTCTTCGCCGCTTCACGTTGTTTTTTAATCACTTGTGTCACTGCGCCGTTGATTCACTTTAAACACTTTCAGTGCACAATTGGTTGCTATGGTTACTGCAATTTAGTTGTATTGTAGTGCTTCTATATGTAAATAACAACCTTTTCACCCTCATTTGGTCTCCCTTGTTCCCTTTTTCCCTGTGCTATGTGATTGACACAAATTTTTGATTAGTCCCCCCTATATGATATACCAGTTGAGACGTTGTTTTTTTGTTTTCCTTTTTCTATAGCGTGAATAGCCATGAGAATATCACTAATCTGAATGTCATCATCTACTGGAGAAAAATCCACATTGAGAGAAGAGGGAGGAGCAATGGAGGATAAGTATTGAAGAATATCTTCCTGACGAGGATGAGATTTTGAAAGAATCTTTGTAAATTCTAAGAGAATATCTTCATTTTTATGAACAGTAATATTTGTAGAAGTTAGAAGCGAATCATTCTTGGTATGGTCTTTTTTAATCTTAAAATAATTAGCAAGCAGTTTCCCTGCTTTATTTTGTTTGCCATAGTATTTAGCACTAGATTTAAGCAAATGCAAATTAGCGATTTCAGTGTAGAGTTTATTAAAAGCAAATTTGACTTTGATAAGTTCTTTAAGGCCAACTTTAGAATTTGTAGAATAAAAAGAGTTCTAATTGTTTAATACGTGAGTTAAGTAATTGTATAGTCTTAGATAGTTCTTTTTCTGGGCTACAAAAGAAATAATGAAATCTCTAGCTGCAGCTTTAAAGGTGTCCTAAATAATTTGAGGAGAACTATCTGGGTTTTCATTTTCTAGAAAAAATGTGTCTGCAGATTTATGAAAACCATGGGTGAAATTAGGATCCAAAAGAAGGGAATTGTTGATTCTCCATCTCCTAATTCCCTCAGTAGGTGGAAAAAGTCTAAGCCCAATGAGATAGGAGCATGGTCTCAAATTAATATGAAAACTATATCAGAGTGAGATACATGTTGTGTAAGAGCTTTAGAGATAGACAAGTAATCAATTCAAGATCGAGAAGAATGAACAGGAGAGAAAAAAGTATATTCTCGAAGAGTGGGGTTACATAATCTCCAGGCATCAACAAGAGATCTTTGATGTATAGCAGATGTAAATTGAGAATGTACATGCAAAGGAATAAACTTAGGGGCATATTAGCAATGCCTGGCGATAATTATCGCAAAGCGCAATTAGCGCTTGGATAATTATCGCCAGGCATCGCCGGTTTCTATCGCGGAGTTAGCGTGCAATCAGCAATGCTAATCTCCAAAGCGATAGAAACCTTGGAGAACAGTGTGAATATCGCCTGAAAACAGGCGATATTCACACTGTTCCCCAGTTCTGCTTGCTGATAGTGCGAGGGGACTTAGCCATGTAATCCACCTCTCATTGGATTACATGGCTAAGACAGGGTGGGACCAGGTGTTAGCAAACCAGCGCTAAACGTGTTTAGCGCTGGTTCGCTAATCACCGCCCCTGCCTCGCTGATAGGCGTTAGCGACCTCAGCGACTGTTTCCAGTCGCTGTTAGGTGGGGAACGCCTACTTTGCATGCCATTAGCGATAAATATCGCTGGCATGCAAAGCGGCACCCAACCCGGTCGCTATCGCCTACAAGCTGTCGCTAACAGCAGTTAGAGACAGCTTGTTGATAAGGCGATAATATTATCGCCGCTTTAGCGGGAAAAAGTCCCGCTAAAGTGGCGATAATCGCCTTGCTAATATGCCCCTTAGATTTAGAACGTCTATCAATAATGGGGTCAAAAACCATGTTAGCAGTCTCCACCAACTAATAGATAATCATCACTATACATCATTAATTTAGATAAGACCTAGGGCCAGAACAAATTATCAGGGTTAGCAGGAGCGTATGTTAAAAATAGTCATAGGCATTTTATTGACTAATATGGAAGCGGAAATCCATCTACCTTCAGTATCAGCATCTTGACCTATAATTTGAATATCTAAGCGTTTGTGACAAAGAATGGCTGCACAATTATATTTCCCCGAACCAGGAGAAGCAAATATATGACCAACCCATTGACGTTTGAGTTTAGAAATTTCCTTCTGAGTTACATGAATTTCTTGTAATAAAACAATGTTACCTTTCAGACAGAAATATGTGATAAAACCCTTTGACATTTATAGGTGATCCTAAACCTTTAACATTCCAAGATATAAATCTTAAAGCCATCTATATACTCAATAGCAAGTCTATAACTTTATGCAAATAACAACAGTCAGCAAAATGCATTAATATCATATAAATAAATAAATTTAGCACTAAGAAACAGCAAGATAACAGTAGAAGTGGATAGTATATGAGAAAAAAGCATGTGTATGAAATAAGAAGAAATAATTAATAAACAATGAGAAATGAGGAGAAAAGCAAAAGAAAAAGGAAAAACAAAACGAGAGCTGAGAAATTTATAATATATATATATGAAAAATCCAGAAAGAAAGTTATAAGAAGAGCATAGAATTGGAAAAAGAAAATGGAAAAGACCAGGACAGGAAAAAATGTAAGGAATCAACAAAAAGACATACCAGAGACATACAATGAAAATGGGGGTGGTGGAGCCACATAAGGAAGATGGCACAACTAACCGGGAAACTCCAGGATGAAAACAGGAAGAGGAAACATCATCCAGATGGGATAAAAACCACACAATGAGGGACCATGAAGACCGCACCTAACATGAGAGAAAGAAAATAGGTTATAAAGAAATACAATAAGACCATAGTAAAACATTAGAGGAGAAGAAAAATATATATAAAGAACATTTTAACAAAACAATCAAGTAGTAGATCAGCCGGCAGCTTCCATTTCCTCTTCTTTACAATTATCCAGGAATTGCTTTAGAAGATCAGGATCCTCATAGTTTGTGGTTTTACTTTTATAAGTCACCTTAAAGAGGCAAGGATGAAAAAGACTGTATCTGGCATTCAAACTCCGAAGCGCAGGTCTCATGTCCAAAGATTTCTTCCTCCTATCCGCTGTTGCCTTAGCATAGTCTTGAGAAAAGAAAAGAGCAGATTCCTGACAAGACATTTTGTCTTTAAGTTTTGCTGCCTGTAAAACTTTAAGTATATCAGTATATTCCCAAAAATACAGAATAACGCCTTTTGGTTTATTTGACGAAGATGTTGTTCATGGGATATGACCTAGACAATGTGCTTTTTGGATGTTCAATGCTGGAATTTCAGGAAAACCAAGAAGTTTTGGGAGAAAGGATTGAAAAAAGGAGAGAGGATTAGGGCCTTCTAGACCTTCCTCTAGACCATAAATACGCAAGTTGTTACATCTGTTGCAATTTTCCAGGTTTTCCACTTGTTGCTTAAGTAGCGAAATCTCCATATATATAGAAGGTACCTGGTTCACAACAGTTTGAACAGAGTTGACTCGGTTCTCTATTTGATAAATTTTTTGTTCCATATTGGACCATTTGTCATCGAGATTCTGAAGGTGAACGTTTGTTTCCTCCATGTATGTTTTGAGTGCACGTACCTCCTCAAGAATTACCTCCATAAATATTGGTGGTGGAGATATAGCAGGAGAAGGTGGATCTTTTTTAACTTGTTTACCTGATGAAAGTGCCGAAGAAGAGGGCAACTTAGGCACGAGCTTAGAAGAATGACGAGGAGTGTTAGGTAGCGCAAGACCTACGGGAAGGGACGCACTTTGTTCCGACTCTCCCATATTATCCTGAAGAATACTAAAAGGGTTATAGTCTGCCAACGATGAAGAGTCAGGAGGACCTTCAACACTACGATGAGTAGATGGTATTTTTGTCATGAACAATGCAGTATCAGTAACACTTCAGTGAATGAATTGATGGAGGAACAAATGATGACTCGACTGTGTAGATCAAATCTCAAAGAATCCAATTAAAAATCCACTAAAAAAGACCATTCTTCAACCAATAGTAAAGGCCACAAGAAGAATGAAAAGGAGATTTGAGATAAAACAGTAAAAGTTTAAAAATAAAAATGTGCAGTCATCGATGAAAACCCATTTGCAACTAGTAGAAGGGAAAAATATAATTTGACAGGAAAATCCTTCATAGATAAAACACTCATGTGGTACTGGGCAGCAAGGAAAAAAATGTAAACACTATAAATAAGCGTCACATTATTAGCTGTTTGGAGCGGTGAGGAGAGGAGCACCCAAAGCGGCAAAGCGGTAAAAAAACAAAATGGCAGTCGCAAGACCCGTGAGGGAAATGAGCCCAACAGAAAAAGAAGAAATGTGCTGGTTGTCGCTCACCCTGAATACTCCTCTTAAATTCAAGGTGAGCAGGAACCTCTCATGTCCACAAGAGGTCTTTTTTGGGAGTGGCAAGATAGACTGACCCGCCTGGAGACTTCCCGTTCCCCCGGTCCGCCGCAGAGCTTCACGTAAAGGCAGTCATCTTCAACGGCGCGGAAGCCACGCCCCAGCAATCAATGGTTTCTAATTCAGCCATGTATGTCTCGAGTCCATGTCCTGAAAAAACAAGATGTCTTGCCTAACCATGCAGTCCCATGCTCAGTTGTAAGTGAAAATGCATGAGGCTGTACAGCCCAGCATATGTATGTAACTTCCATGAGAAAAAAAGAGAAGTATAGATAGGTAGATGGACACTGGACTTGGAACAGGTAACTTGCATAAATGAATGCAAAGTGATGATTTATGTGATGGGCTAAGCTTGGGTAAACTTGGTATTTGATGCTTGGGTAATCATTTGATTCAGTATGAATGCTGGGAGTGTGGCTTGAGTAGCATTTTGGTCTTTTTTACAACAGCATCTCTTGATTATTCTGAAACTGCTCGGTTTTCTTAGAATAAATTAAGACTAAAATTCCTGTTATTCTGTTGTTAAGCAAACCTATATCTTTTGGGAGGAAGAAATACAATATGAAGGTGTAGACAACATGTGGAAGAAGGAACAAAGCATATCAATTTGTATGGGAAAGAGTAGAATGTAAAGAGACCTACCCCTGGGGACTGGAAATGGCCAGGGGTGAGTAGGCTCACATGTCAAACCCTAAGTGTCTGTCAACTCATGGTGGGCATGATAATGATGGACACAGCTACATTATTATCTAATTTGAGGGATTAGTCATTCAGTGTACTTGCAGCTTATTGTGTGGTTCAGTGGTACCATATTGGCCGTTAGTTAATGGTATGCTATCTTATGCTCCACACTCTTACTCCTCCATATGCACCTACCTTGACTCTCAAATATTGTCATTTTCTTTTATCGTTCTACAGTTCTGCTCTTCTGTAAAGAAGAGGAACCTCCGTGGAGCTACTTCTCTGCAGTTTACCCCTACTCCCAAGATGGACAATGTCAAAGAATACATTTGCGCTATTTCAATACAGTATAATTTTTCTTATCTTTTCTTATAAATAATTTTGAGCTGTGTGTATCATTGACATTTTGGGCTTCAGGCTAGTTACCTATAACTATTTTGAGAGTCTGTTGACTGCTGATGACTAAGGGCCTGATTGTGAGTAACTCATATTCCGAACTGCGAGCAAACCCCTGTTTAAGCATGGGTGAGAATTACGAGTTATAAGGTATTTAACGCATCCTGTAATTATCGGATGCATCAAATACCTCAAGTGTCATTAAATTTCAGCAGATCAAACCTACCAAAATTTAACAGGGGAAATGTGCATGGTATTTACAGTGTCATGCGGATTTTGATGCATTAATCACCAAAATCCATGTGTTATTCCTCATGTACTCATAATAGGAATTATTTTTCGCACCCAAATACAGAACCCTGTGGTATCATTAATTATCAGGGGTGAAAATAATGCTTCAACTTGTAATCAGGCCCTGAATAGGTTAACTTAAATGTCACCTTCCTTCCATGACAGATGTGCCACACTTATAGACTTGCTGAATCTTCTGTTTGTCTCTTTAAAGTTTTATCTAACTCCTCCTACCCATCCAACCATTGATACCCTGATCCTCTTCCCCCAAGTTGTGAGATCTATTGTGATGTCATCTATTCCTTCAATCAACAGATCTCACTCTCGGCAGTGCGGTTGTGGTGCACATGTGTGTGTATCATTGCCATTTTGGGCTTTAGGCTCGATGCCTATGAATATTTTGGAAGGCTGCTGACTGCTAAAGACTGAGTAGGTTAACTTAAATGTCCTCACCATCCCACATATGCAGGCCAGAAATGGACATCATAATGCATAGAATTATGGTAGGCCAGGGATAGGCAGTGTGCTCTTTAATATGTTCTCTAGATTCTAGAGGTCAGTTTTCTAGGCCTCCTGTCAATAAGGTCATAGTCAACATGCCAACCCAAATCAGAAAGGCAGTTGTATTGCAACCATTCTAAAACTCACTGAGAAATATTTGAGCAAGATGTTTTCCAGGTAATGATCAATCACATCAGATGCTACAGGGATAATCAGTAGAACCCAAAACCCTCTTTCATTAAGGAATAACATACTCAAGAACACTAAAACAAAGAGGATACATTTTAAATATTTATTTTGAAATGAAAATCCTTGTGTAGTGCACGTGGTATGAATTGTAACCACAATTAAGACAAAAAATATAGCAGCACCTTTACCCCAAATGTGAATAATAGATACCACTCCACGTGATTGCCTTTATTATTCTATAGCAATCTTACCCTCATTCTGCTACTTCTAAGTGCTAACCTAATTCTACCAAAGCAGAAAATAAAACCTATTTTGAGCCTTAGATATGGTACTTGCCTGCATACCTGTTCGAACAATGGAGTTCTATGTTCAATAAAATAGTAGAGTCTGCTATTATTGTCGGGCTTGTCGCCTCTCTGGTGAGGGAGTTCAAGGGCAATCTATGCTGTCTCTAACTCCGGAGCAAAACATATCTTTTGCGCCTTTTCGCTGAAGGCAGAGGGCACCTCTTTAATCAAGAAACAGGCATTGCCAGAGCCCAGCACACCCACTGTTCAACTCTGTCCCAAAGGAAATTGAAACCAACAAGAAGGGGTGGGCCGTAAACTCCACTCCACCAGCAAAGTTCGCAGTGTTTTGCCCATTCCGCACTCTGCCTGGAGCGTGGAGTTCTGGAAAAACTCAGCCGACCACCACGTTGCATTGTTTTTCTTGTGCATGGCTCACCAACGTTAAGTAGGCGAGTGAAAAAATTGAGCACTAGGACGAGTCCTGTCGGGATTCCTAAACGCGGGCGGTAACGGCAGGTCGCTACCACTCGCATTAGGAAAGCTAGCACTCGTGTTGACAAAGCTGCCGCTCGAGTAGAAAATCTACTTGTCCAGCCAGAAGAAGCAGCGCCCTCTGGCACACCACGTGCTCCATTCGCGCTGATTTTACAGCGAGGGACAAGCTCCCGACACTAAAAATCAGTGCGAGCTGCGCGACGTACTGAAATTCCTCCACTCATGGAACTCCACAGAATCTTGTGGAGTTTTTAGGTAACTCCACGGAATTCCACAGAGTCAAACTCCGTGAGTTCTGCACACCTCTAGATCAAGATGGCCATGTTCGGGGCAGGTCCTATTTAAGCTGCGCCCACCTTCCAATATCTGCTTGCTATTGTAGAACTCACCTGAGCAGCATCTCCATGTTGCCGTGTCGTCTCGCCAGAATCCTCTTCACTGGCACAAAACTCAAGTCCCTGCAAAGAAAACACAGAGCAACTGAGAACTTTTTGAAGGTGTTAACTCACTCGCAGCTCTCAAATAATCTTATTACTACTACCTTGAGAGATTACGATTGGAAAACCTGCAAAAGAAAGAAAGACAATAGAATTGCGAACTAGCAAAGACTGGGGAATTACAATTTTGGTACTAACTATTAAATTAATACTTGTGTTTCCCATTTGTGAGAAAGCTAACCAAATCTCTAAGAATGTGAAATGTGCATGTCTTAGAATAACAGCTTGTCTTTAATGGTTTCTAATTTCTCTTTGTTTCAGACTTCCTAATATCAGCCATATACCAAGGTGGTGCTCGTGTTGGTTTATGCATGCTATTTATTATGTCTAGTTGAGTATTGAATACTGAATAATTGCATCTGGGGCTAAATCCGAAAAAAATTAGTGACAAGACAAATTGTCACATAGGTTTACATCATAACCAAGAGAGAACCCTGGTATGTACACCACTCTTACCTACCTCCTATACAAAAATGAGTTGTAGAACTCAGCAAGAGCAAGTATATCATTTTATTTCTTCTTTTGTTTTAAGGTTACTGGACCATATCTCAGAAAACACAAGAAAATGAGAGCATCAAAGGCGGGAAAGGGGACACAGTCAGGTACTAAAATCCTTTTGAGTGGAAACAAAGAAATGGAGAAGGGGTTAACAGAACAGGTTAACAAGTAGTAAGAATCCTCTTTCCCGTACAAAAGTAACCAGGAAGTAGGACCGGCCCAAAGCAGAGAAGGGAAAATCACGGTAGACGGAAAACATCACATTTGCCACTCTTCTCTCTCTTTTCATCTCATTCCCCTTTTCCCCTCTGGGCCTCAACTCTGGTTGAGTTCCTTCTCAATCAGGGCTCTGGTGCAGAGGAGGAGTTTGAAGCCAGTGTCTGGACATACGTCTCACCTCCGCAGGAAAACAGGTTAGTGAGTGACACTAAGCTTGATAAAATAGCAAACCCACATTTACTCTCCTGCCTGGGTAAGATGACGTCTTAGGATGTTGCATTGGCTGACATAGTTAACATGCTAGGCAACCTTCAGAGAGAAACGAAAGCTTTGTCCTTGAGAGTGGATCATCTCCAGGGTCAAATCCCAGGTGAAAACAGAATCCTCCTGGGGTGAAACCACAGAAGGGTTTAGGGCTAAACCAGCCTTCAGACCATCTAGGTTTAAGGCTAAACCAGCCATCAGACCATCTACCTTTTCTTTTCCATTTCCAGTCCCCAGTTATTCTGGGAAAGATCCAACCCGGTTATCCACGTTATCCCGAAAGATTCACAGGAGAACCCTCAAAATGTGCCTTGTTTCTCAACCAATGTCAAATGCACTTTTTGTGTAGCCCTGCATTTTCCCAGACAAACAGCCTTAAGTAGCTTTTGTGTTATCTTATTTCCGTGGCACAGCAGTGTCCTGGTCAATACCTCTTATGGAATGAAATAATCCACTGTTATGTGATCACAATATTTTCAAAATCAATATGAAAAAAATATTAATCAAGCGTACCTTTATGCAGCCTGTTGACTCAGAGCTCTTGAACCTAAGACAATAGCCAAAGACATACTGACTTACATAACGTTGTTTAACCGCTTTGTGGTGGAAATGTATTGGCCTGAAAGAAAAAGGAGTTCTTTGTTTTACCAAGGGTTAAGGGACAAATTAAAAGATTTGCTGGCTCAAGTAATGAACTCACCCAAGCCTTGTGAGGAGGTAATAGAATTAGTTGCTAAATTGGATCAGAGACTCAATAACCGAAGTACTGACAGAGGCCGATCTGAGAACAAGGTCATAGTGGTCAGGGAAAAAAGTCAGAGACCACTAGGTCTATTGATGAATCAGAACCAATGCAGATTGGGGGATTGAGAGGCCCTTTAACTAAAGAAGAACAGCAATGTCAAAGAGACCTGAAGCTATGGCTCTACTGCAGTGAAAAGGGCACTTTCTTAAAGACTGTGTCCTAAAACACAAACGTAGAGACAAGGAAGGTGAAACCGAGAAAAACCAATCAGGAAACTAGCAAGTCTAGTCTTTTTCGGTCTCCAGGGTACATGAAGACTCCAAAACTCTTGCTCAAACAAGCTGCGAAACATGTTTTAGACATTTCTATGTTCCTATCCAGAAGCAGTGGTGGAACTGACCAAATTAAAAAAAAACTAAAATGCTTTTAGATTCTGGGGCTACTGGCAATTTTCTTGACATAACTCTACCAAAAGAATTAGAAATTCCCATAATAGCTTAAGAAATTTCTGAATCAATACGAACCATAGATAGAAGTCAGCTGTCATCAGGACCCATTCTATATACCACTCAGGAGATACTAGTAGTAGTACAAGATCTCCATTATGAGCAGGTGCAATTTGACCTTACTAATGCTCCTCAGTTTAAAGTCATATTAGGGATACCATAGTTGCAAAAGCACAATCCTAAAATCGATTGGTCCACTAGTCAACTATCCTTACAATCACCATTTTGCAAGAGAAACTGTTGGAGAAATCCTGTGATTGCATCCAGTACTTCCCATCCTTTAATTTTTCCTTGTTATGAGGACTATTTAGATGTATTTGATAAAACAAAAGCAACTATACGTCTCCTCATCTGCCTTGTGAATCCTATATTGATATACACCCAGGATCACAGATCCCATGCAGCTGAATTTGTGCGTTAACCGAGAAAAAAAAATACACATTTTCGGCAATGCCTGAATGAAATGCTAGCTATAGGTTTCATAAGACCGTCACGACCTCCAACTTCTTCCCCCTTGTTTTTTGTGTTGGTGTTTGTGTCCAAAAAAGGGGGAGGGGTAAAGAACCTGCATTGATTACAGGGCCCTGAAAACCAATTAATAGTGAAGAATAGATACCCCCTGCCCTAATGTCACCTTTCTAGACCAAGTAAATGCTGCTACAATCTACATGAAACTGGACCTGCATGGTGCGTACCATCTTGTATGAGTCCAAAAGGGTGATGAGTGGAAAACAGCATTTCAAACCAAATTTAGGCTTCACGAATACCTCATTCTGCTTTTCGGATGCTGCAATGCACCTGCAGCATTTCAGTATTTCATAAATGAAGTCCTAGGGAGTTCCTAGACTCATGTGTAGTCATCTACATTGATGATATCTTGATTTATTCCAATTCTTACTCAGAACATGTGGCTGGCACATGTTTGAGCCATACTAAACAAATTGCGAGAAAACAGCCTTTACTGTTGAAAAGTGTGCTTTTCACATCCAGGAAGTTGAGTTCCTGGGATATATTCTGTCAACAATTGGAATTCACATGGATCCCAAAAAAGTGAAAGCAGTCGTACGGTGGGAATCTCCTCAGACTGTCATGGAAGTCCAAAGCCTCCTGGGGATCGCAAACGTTTAACAGAGATTCATAAATCACTTATCCACACTTGTGGCTCCAATTACCAAAGTCCTTCAAAAAGTATTAAATAAATCTCCAATGGGGAAAAAAAAGCTGAACAAGCCTTTCTGCAGTTAAAAGACACCTTTATTTGGGCCCCAGTATTACAGCACCCAGACCCTACCCAACTATTCCTGGTTGAAGCTGGCGCTGTCCAAGCTGCAGTTGGTGCTTTCATTTCCCAGAGAGATCCTCAGACTGGGGAATTACATCTGGTGGCATATTATTCCTATAGGCTAAGTCCTGCGTAGAGTTATTACTCAGTGGCTGATCGAGATTAAAAAGGATTTCAAAGAACTGAGACATTATCTCCTAAGGGGCCTCCACACCATCACCATACTGACCGATCATCAGAACTTCCAATTTATGGGATCTGCACAAGCCTTACCAACTCGCCAATTACACTGGGCTCAGTTCTTTCATGATTATGACTTTGCTATTCAATTTCAACTAGGTAGAAAGAATGGGAAGGCAGGTGCCCTTTCCAGAAATAGAAATGTAGCCACAGAACACATAGAGAAACCACCTTTGATTTCAGCAGATAAGATCTAAGGGGCACAAACACACACCAGTGACTTCCTAGGGCATGTGGAGCAGGAACAGAAAACCCTTAAGCTCAACAGATATTACAAAAACAGCCAACAGAACACAAACAGGGCTTAGCCTACGTAACCCAATGTCTTTATTTACCTTCCCTGAGTTCTCAGCAACAGACGTTACAGTGGTGTCATAAAAATGCCTTTCCAGGACATCCTGGACAGAAGAAAGCAACAGAATTGTTACAATGCTATTTTTGGTGGCTATCCATTTCCATAGGCGTCAAGAGATTTGTGAAAAACGGTGCCATTTGTGCACAAGGGAAAAGGCCTCATCAACCCCATATGGGTTTACTAGTACCCCTACCAATGCCACCCAAGCCCTGGCATAAAGCTATTTTGACTTTGTGGTGGAACTGCCTAGGTCGTTGGAAGGGTGCACTACAGTTCTGGTTACGGTGGACCCTTTCACCAAAATGGCACACATCAGGCATCTTAAAGCTTTACCTACCTCCAGAAAGCTAGATTGCATTGTCTTACAATCAGTAGTATGATTAAATGGATTCCCATCTGTTCTGATCTTAGACCGAGCCCCAACATTGATTTCAAAATTTTTGAGATCTCTTTGCAAACTCATGGCTATGGATTTGCATTTATCCCCCAGTCACCATCCTCAGATGGGTGGGCAGACCGAAAGAGTAAACCAGTACACGGAACAATATATAAGTTGTAAAGTTGTTCAATCCAATCAGGACCGGGCCAGATGGTTATGGACAGCTGAATTTGCCTATAATAAACACTGTACATGTTTCATGTAAATGTTCTCCCCTTTATTGTAACTATGAATACTACCCTTGCATGCTTGAAGTTGACCCAGTATCAGCCAATTTCCCACCAGCAGTCCTCAACATTTTGTAAACATTAGTCAAAATACAAAATATAGCTCAGGACAATCTGACTGCACCCAAACAGCAATACAAATTGTCCTCTGACAAACATTGTCGTTCAGGTTCTGACTGGATAGTAGGGCAATCAGTATGGCTCTCAACCAAGCATCTATGTTTGAAAGGCCCATGTAAGTTCCAACCACGCTACATTGGCGCCTTCAAAATTCTAAAGAAAATCAACAATGTAACCATGAAAGTAGAATTGTCCCAGACACTGACCATCCAACTAGTGTTTCCTGAATCTCTATTAAAGCCTGTGCCTAACGACATGCATATATCCAAAGGACCTCCACCAAATCTGGTGGACAATCAACCTGTTATGAGGCCAAGGCCTTCCTGGACTCCAAAAGAGTATGAAACAGAATATGCTATCTAATAGAATGCGAAGGATATGGACTCATACTTGGGAACCCATAGATTTTACTTGGGAACCTAGAGATTATGTACATGCCCCACACTTAGTACAGCTTTTTCATCAACCGAATGCTGCAAAACCCAGCCCTGTTGGGGGTGCCTTAGGAGGGGTGTACTAATGAGCCTGTCGCCTCTCTGGTGTGGGCCTTCAAGAGCAATCTGTGCCTTCTCTAACCCTTGAGCAAAAAACATATTTTGCGCCTTCCCAGAAGAAACAGGGAGCCTCTTTAATCAAGAAACAGGCATTAGCAGAGAGCAGCACACCAGAAACACCCACGGCCCAACTCTGTGGCCCAAAGTAAATTGAGACAAGACAGCCATGTAGGGCATGGCTCCAATAAAGCCACCCCCACCTTCCAGAAGCTGCTTGCTGTTGTAGAATTCAACTGAGCAGCATCTCCTCATTGCCATGTCATCTCGCCAGAATCCTTTTCGCCAGCACAATAGCTCAAGTCAATGCAAAGACAACATGGGGCAACTGTAGGAAAGTGCCTCTTTTTGCATGGTTAGCCCCCACTTTTTGCCTGATGTAATTTCGAACTGTACTTACACTGGGTCCCTGCTAACCAGGTCTCCAGTGCCAGATCTCCTTCACAAAACGCTGTACCATGATTGGCACAACTTCAGCTACCCTTGTATGTCCCTAGTAAATGGTGACCCTGGAACCTAGGGCATGGTTACTGAAGAGGGTCCTCTGGGCCTGCAGCACTGGTTGTGCCACCCCAGGGCCCACTTACCAAGGCTACACACTCTGCCCCTGCAGGCTGCATGTCTTTGTGCATACAAATCCTAAGAGTCGACATAGCACATAGCCCTGTGTGCCATGCCATCCCTATACTACATAAGATATAGGTAAGCCACCCCTACTGCAGGCTTTTAGCTCTAAGGCATGGTGCATTATACCGTATGTGTGGGCATATCAGCATGAGCAGAAATGTTATTTTGTAACATTGTAAGTGCAAAGGGAAGCTATAAAAAATAGATGGACTGGATTTGCATCAGCACGAGGTTCCAAGCTCCATGATGGCCTCACTGATTTCTAAGATGTTTGATACCAAACGCCTTGTCTTAATAAATCCTCACTGATGCCAGTGTTGGATTTATTAATAAATTCACACAGGAAACCCTTTTAGAGGGTCCCCTGAAACCTATCAAAACACTAGTGGGGTCTCTGGCCGGTTTCCACCAGCCTGCCACCACCAGACATGTTTTTGACCTCATGGGGTGAGTGCCAGTGATCTCAGAGAACAAAAACAATACCTGCTCTGGGCGTGGGTGTTTCACACCTCCTCCAAGACAGAATGGCCTTCCAGGGCAGGAAAAGGTCAATGCCACCTTTGAAGTCCAACCCAGGAACCTCCAGATAGTGGGGGAGCCCCCATTCTTGCTCTACTTTTGGTGTGAGGAAAGGCAAGAAAAGTAGTTAGATGAAGAGGAGGGTCCCCCCTCAGCCTGCACTGCCTTTAGGGCGGGGCAGGCAAGGTGAACACCTTTCCTGAAATTTCACCATCTTGAGATGGTGAGAGAACCTCCAATCAGGGCTAGGGCAGTATCTCTTTCTACAGGGAGTAGTCACTAGAGGGTGCAGGTACCCTAAAGGTAAGTAGCCCATTGGCTACTACCTGTCTCCCCTTGCAGCACCCCTAAATTCAGTATTTAATTGGCTCCCAGAGAACTTGACTTCAGATTCCATGGACCAAAAGAAGACAAAGGAAGAAGACGTGCTGCTGAACCAGGAACTGAGCCCTGCTGCAAAAGAAACCGGCGCCAAACCCTGCCAACTGCAAAAGGACTCAACAACTCTGGCTTGCCATCCCTACCTGAAACCTGTGCAGCTTCCAAGAACCCCAGAGCCCTGCCAGCATTCGCCAATTGTCTGGGACCTCCTTTTAAACTAGTGGTACTAGTCCCTGTTACACCGTCGTTAAAGACCGCTGGGGTGGAGACCAGCACGGACCGTGTAGAAGTGATTCACCCCACCAACCAAAAGTTGCAGTAGTCAAGGTTTGTTGGCCACCAGACTGGTAACCAACCCCTACAATGCATCCACCAGCCTGAGGGATCCTCACATTATCTGCGACCAATGCTGGAAACAGCCCCGCTCCTGTGAGCCTGTTCCAGTTCCTCGTGGCTTCGACTGTGTGAAAGCAGCAACTTGGGCATGACCGCCCCAACTACAATGGACTGCCCTCACTGCACCTGTGGCTGAACGCCGCCGGTGAAAAACCCACTCTGCATCCCAAGCCCTCTGGCACCTCCAATCCAGGTAAGCCAGAACTGCCTGCTGTGCCCGAGCCCTGGAATGGAACTTCCCCTGAACTCTGGGTGACTGTTGTCCCCCAAAACTCTGTGGCAGAGTGTTGCTCCATTGACCACAACGGAAAATGTGTTGGCGCTACTCCTCTATCTAACCCTATGCTTTACTTCCCCTTGACAGCGACGGTCTCTGCCTGACGGTATTGACTGCTGTTGCTTAAAACCTGTAACCATTTGTGCCTTGAACTGTATTTGGTTAAGAATCGCCATACAAATCATTTATTAACTGTTGAACAAAGTTCTTAGTTTCTACAAATATATGTAAAGATACAAGTTTATTGTTCTTAATTGGTCTTGGATTTATTCTTCAGTGTGTGTCTGATTTATGGCCTCTGTGTGTGACAACAAATGCTTACCACTACCCTCTGCTAAGCCTAACTGCTCACCCACACTACCACAAAAAAGAGCATTAGAATTATCTGCTTTTACATCTGCACACCTATTTAGGATCCACTGGACTCTCTGAACAGTGTAATTCATTTTAGTGTACTATATAGTTGACCTCATGGGGTGAGTGCCAGTGAACACTTCAACATTTTTAATTATTTTTTTCCCCAAAATTAACATACTTAATAATCAATTAACTGCCTGCCAGCAGCACGACGCCTGTCCCGGGGACTCCAGCCCCCAGTTACACCCGAGCCAGGAGGCACTGACGTGAGCCTTTCGCGCCCGGAGGCGCATAAATCATAGGCGGGCTCCCACAGCGCGGGAGCCCTTAACTGCCTGCCAGCAGCACGACGCCTGTCCCGGGGACTCCAGCCCCCAGTTACACCCGCGCCAGGAGGCGCTGTGTTAGAAATGGGATCTCTAGTTGGCAAGGGCTTGCACCTTTGTCCAAGTAGGGACCCTTCTTCCTAGTCAGGGTAAGGGTTGTTACACTCGTGAAGTAACCCCTGCTCACCCTCGTGGTAGCTTGGCACGAGCAGTCAGGCTTAATTCAGAGGCAGTGTGTAAAGCATTTGCACATAACCAACAGTAATACAGTGTAAGCACTACAAACGGACACCACACCAGTTTAGAAAAATAACCAATATTTTATATACTCCAGACAAGACCAATTACGACAAAAATCCACAATACTATACTTTACGAATGAATACTTGATACGTTAACTTCTTCTTTGCAGGAATAGCACAAAAGCAAAGTTCGTACCAGTCGGTAGCTCCGTCCGAGCCTACCGTGATGCTGAAAACCACAGAGTCTAACAGTTCCAGCCGACCGCGTCGATACGGGCCAGCAGAGTCATGAACAGACTCGGTCACAGTACCTTTCTCGTTGTGGCTGGTACGGAGTGTACGAGCCGGTCGGCGTTCGTCGTGGTTGCGGTGCAAGACGGAGCGATGCAAGGTGCGGTGTCCCTCGATGCGGTGCAGGCAGCGGCTCGATGAGCGTCGTGAAGACGGAGTCGGTGAGTCCAAGGCGTGCGATGCAGGGCGAGACGATGCTCGATGCGGTGCTGACAGGTTGCGATGCAGGCGACCTAGCCGGAGTGCGGGAGCTGGCGTCGGACAGCGGTGCGAGTCGGAGCGGTGCGTCGCAGACGTGCGAGCGGTGCCCCAAATGCGGTGCGGTCTCGACTCTTGAGCCAGTTGCAGCGACCTCGTCGGTCGGGTCCGGTTGGTTCAGTGAAGCGATGCGATGCGAACGGCGGTGCCCACAGGTCACGGTGCAAGCAGCGGCTCGATGTTGGCGGCGTTGGACGTCGCCCACGGTGAGACCAGGGTTGCGATGCGAAGCGGGGCGATGCGGTCTGCGGTGCAAACAGGTCACCGGCCAGGGATGGATTCGGTTGACGGAGTCGGTTGCGGTTCCCTTCCTCTGTGGCAACTGAAACAGCGTTCCAGAAGCGGTACCCAGAGGCTTGTGAAGTCTTTGCAGTCCCTGAGACTTCTTAACAGGAGGCCAGCTCGGTTTCGGGCCCTTGGAGATACTCAGCACAAGTTTGGAGAAAGTTCAGTCCAGTCCTTTCACTGCCCAAGACAGAAGCAGCAACTGCAGGCCAACCCAACAAAGCAACAACACAGCAAAGGGGCAGTACTCCTCCTGGCAGCTCTTCCAGCTCTTCGTCTTGGCAGGTTCCTTGATTCCAGCGAGATCTAAATTCATGGGGTCAGGGCCCCAATATTTATATCCCAAATTCCTTTGTTCTCTGAAGGCAGAGAGGCCTTTGCCTAGTCCAAACCAGTTCTGGAGCACTTTGTTGACAAGTCTCCGTCCCTTCTTTCAGTGAGTAGGCCAGGGACATCAGACGCACCACAGGAGGTGGAGCCAGCATTGTGGAGGGAAGGCACTGTCCTATTCAGGGCCCAGGTGCGACCCCTCCCACCCATCTACAGGTCGATCTGGCTATTCAGCCCTGCGCTGACTCACCCTGTCTCCTGGCATCCCCCAGCCCCTGTCACTCACATTCCAGACAAGGAATACACAACCTCGCAGAGGCAGGCTTGGATGGTTAGACAAGAAAATACCCACTTTCTAAAAGCGGTATTTTCAAACACAGAATGTTAAAACCAACTTCACTAAAAGCTGCATTTTATCATTCTGAGTCCAGGCATACTAAACTTGAATTTCTACCATGTTCCCGGGGTCAGTTAGGATTATATACTGTAATAATCAAAACCGCCCGTTCTGGCCTAGGGGGAACAGGTAGCCTTGCAATAGTGAAAAACGAACTAAGCTGTAATTCACTATCAGGACATGCCGCACACACCCGGGCATGTCCTACCTTTCGCATACAACGCACCCTGCCCAAAGGGGTACCTTGGGCCTACCTTAGGGGTGACTAACATGCAGCAAAGGGAAGGTTTAGGGACTTGCAAGTGTGTGCACTTGCCAAGTCGACATGGCAGCCCCAGGCTGCGCACAGGCTCTGCGTTGGCAGGCCCGAGTTACACTTTACGGGCTGTTTGCGTGGGTGGCACAATCCAGTGCTGCAGCCCACCAACAGCATTTGGTCTATAGGCCCTGGCACTCGCAGTGCACTTTACAAGGGACTGACACATAAACCAAATAGGCCAATCATGGAAACACCAATCCATAACACATTTTATACAGGAGCACTTGCACTTTCCCACTGGACCGCAGTGAGGAAAGTGCGCAGAATCATTACACCAGCAAAAACAGAGTCAAAACCGGGAGGTCAGAAAGCAAAAAGTCAGGGGAAACACGCCAAAAGATGCCAAGTCTAACACATGTCCCCTCCAGCTGAAAGTAGGGAGAACTACCCAACCCCATTGGAGTTCTCTTCACTAAGGCGGAAGAACCTGGACAGACCATCTGCGTTGGCGTGTTCTGTACCAGGACGGTGTTCCACCGTAAAGTCCATTCCCTGTAGGGAGATGGACCACCTCAGCAGTTTTGGATTCTCACCCCTCATTTGCATCAACCATCTGAGGGGCCTGTGGTCTGTCTGAACCCGGAAGTGAGTCCCAAACAGGTATGGTCTCAACTTCTTCAGTGCCCAGACCACAGCAAAAGCTTCCCTTTCTATGGCACTCCACCTCTGTTCCCTGGGAAGTAGTCTCCTGCTAAGGAAGACTACAGGCTGATCCAGGCCCTCTTCGTTCAGTTGTGAGAGCACCGCTCCCACACCATGCTCTGAAGCGTCAGTCTGCACGACAAATTCTTTGGAGAAGTCAGGTGCCTTGAGCACAGGCGCCGTGCACATGGCTGCCTTCAGGGCATCAAAAGCTTTCTGGCAGGACTCAGTCCAGATCACTTTCCTGGGCTGCCTCTTAGAGGTCAGCTCTGTTAAGGGGGCAACGATGGTGCCATAGCCCTTAACAAATCTCCTATAATAGCCGGTGAGACCTAAGAAGGCTCTCACCTCTGTCTGGGTCTTGGGGGCTCCCAAGCCAGAATGGTGTCAATCTTGGGTTGTAGGGGCGCCACCTGGCCGCTTCCTACCTGGTGCCCCAAGTACACCACAGAACCCTGCCCGATCTGGCACTTACTGGCCTTGATCGTGAGGCCTGCACCTTGCAGAGCCCTCAACACTTTCTCAAGGTGCTGTAAATGTTCTTCCCAGCTGGAACTGAACACAGCAATGTCATCCAGGTAGGCGGCACTGAAATCCTCCAGCCCAGCCAACACCTGATTGACCAACCTCTGAAAGGTGGCAGGGGCATTCTTCAACCCAAAGGGCATCACCCGGAATTGGTAATGACCTTCTGGGGTTGAGAATGCTGATCTCTCCTTGGCCCCATCGGTTAAGGCAATCTGCCAGTACCCAGACGTCAAATCAAACGTGCTGAGGAACCGGGCAGCTCCCAACCGATCAATGAGCTCATCAGCTCTGGGGATGGGGTGCGCGTCAGTCCTGGTGACGGCATTGAGCCCACGGTAGTCCACACAAAACCGGAGTTCTGGAGTGGCACCGGGCGCCGCAGCCTTTGGGACCAAGACCACTGGGCTGGCCCAAGGACTGTGGGAGGGCTCAATCACCCCTAACGCCAACATCTTAGAGACCTCCTCCTTGATGCTGGCTCTGACCCGGTCAGTCAACCTGTAAATCTTGTGCTTCACAGGATGGCTGTCACCGGTGTCCGCGTCATGGGTACACCAGTGAGTAACACCGGGGGTCAGAGAGAACAGTGGGGCGAACTGTCCCAACAATTGGCGACAGTCCTCCTGCTGCTCCTGAGTCAGAGTAGGGGAGAGGATCACACCCTCTACTGACCCATCATGCTCCTTGGTAGACAGGAGGTCAGGGAGAGGCTCGCTCTCCTCTTCCACCCCATCATCTGTCACCAAGAGCATACTCACTTCGGACCTCTCGAAGTGGGGCTTGAGGCGGTTCACGTGAAGGACCCTCAACGGGTTCCTTGGAGCCTGCAAATCCACCAGGTAGGTGACGTCACTTTTGCGCTCCTTTACCTCATATGGCCCAGTCCACTTGTCCTGCAAGGCACAAGGTGCCACTGGGGCCATTACCCACACTTTCTGCCCAGGTTGAAATTCGACCAGAGTGGCATTCTGGTCATACCATCTCTTCATTTCTTCCTGGCTTGCTTCTAGGTTCGCCTGAGCGAGTTTCCTGAAGCGGGCAGTTTGGTTTCTAAAGGCCAGCATGTAGCTAAATACATCCTGGGGAGTTTTCCTGGGAGCTGCCTCCCAGCCTTCCTTTACCAAACTCAGAGGTCCTCTGACAGGGTGGCCATACAGGAGCTCAAAGGGGCTGTACCCAAGAGACTTCTGAGGCACCTCCCTGTATGCAAAGAGTAGGCATGGCAAGAGGACGTCCCACTTACGCCTCATGGGTTCTGTTAGACCCTTGATCATGCCTTTCAAGGTCTGGTTGAATCTCTCCACCAGACCGTTTCCTTGTGGGTGGTAAGGAGTGGTGAACTTGTAGGTTACCCCACACTCCTTCCACAGGGATGTCATATACTTCGATATGAAATTGGTCCCCCTATCAGAAACCACCTCTCTGGGGAATCCCACACGGGAAAATATCCCCATTAACGCCCGGCCCACCACTGGCGCCGTCTTTGTCCTGAGAGGGATTGCCTCCGGGTACCGGGTGGCATGGTCCACCAAGACCAGGATGTACCTGTTGCCCATGGCTGTCTTGGGATCCAGTGGCCCCACAATATCCATCCCTACCCTTTCAAAGGGTGTTCCAACAACCGGAAAAGGTTGGAGAGGAGCTTTGACCTTCCTCCCACTCTTACCACTTGCCTGGCAAGTTTGGCAAGACCTGCAGTGTGCATCTGACTGCCTTCGCATTTGGGGCCAAAAGAAGTGGGTGACAAGCCTGTCAAAGGTCTTGTCCTGCCCCAAATGTCCTGCCAAAGGCACGTCATGAGCCAGACCCAGTAGGAAGGTCCTGAAGCGCTGGGGTACCACCAGCACACGGGCTGACCCAGGCTCAGCAACCTTAGGCTCACTGTATAGGAGACCACTCTCCCAGTAGATCAGATGTGACCCGGACTGATTACCAGCTGCCTGGTCTGCAGCCTGCCGCCGCAGACCCTCCAGAGTAGGGCACTCGTTCAGCTCCCTGCAGAACTCTTCCCTGGTGGGACCCCCTTCTTGCTGCCAATGGGTCAGCTCAGAGATGTCTCCCAGTTCGGCTACTTGCTCCCCTGTAGGCACCGGGGCGTCCCCCTCGAGGTCCGCCTCCTCCCGGTCCGTGGGAACTTCGGGGGCCGGTTTCCCGCGCCCCCTGCCCTTTCTCTTGGCAGGGACTTGGGCCACTGTTTCAGGCTCCAAGTCCTCTTGATCACCCTTTCTGGCCGCCATTGACCGAGTAGACACGCATGCCCACTCTGGCAACCCAAGCATCTCCAAGTGGGACCTGAGCTCAACCTCCTTCCATGAGGACTGCTCCAGGTCGTTTCCTAGCAGACAATCTACAGGCATGGTAGGGCTCACAACCACCCTTAAGGGACCTGAGACCCCCCCATTCAAAGGGAACCTGCGCCACCATACATTGGCGCTCTGAGTTGTCGACAGCAACTACTTGGTGGAATGCTCCTGGGACTACTTGCTTCTCAGACACCAGGTGACACCGGACTGAGGTCACACTGGCTCCAGTATCTCTGAGAGCCTCTACCCTGTTCCCATTGATGGTCACCCAGGTGCTATATTTCTTTGTGTTAGGGGGCACCTGGTTTCCTGGGACCATCTCACTGTCCCCGAGTGAGACAAGGGTCATTTCTGCGGGATCCCCACCCTCCTGTGGGCACCCCTCCTCCCCAAGCGCTACACTAGCCAACACTTTGGACTGTCCACCGGTGGGTGGCTGTGTCCCCTTCGGGCACTTGGGGTCCCCCTTAAAGTGACCTACCTGGTCACATGCATAACACTTGCGGGGGCCGGTCTCAACAGGCTTCCCTGTAGAGACCCCTTTCTTCTTATCACCGGGGGGCTGGGAACCTTTACCCTGGGTACTAGTTTGGGGCCCTTTAGAGAACTCCTGTGCTTTACCCTTGTCCCCCCCACCTTTCTGCTGGGGACCCTGCCCACCTTTGGCTGAGTCTCCCCCAAACGCTTTCTTGTGGACCCTGGTACTCACCCAGCGGTCCGCTTCCATAGCCAGCTTCCTGGGGTCAGTTAGCTTACTATCAACTAGGTGCTGGCGCAGATCTGCAAAACATAGACTAGACAAGTGCTCCCATGCAATCAAGTTGTAGAGCCCCTGAAAATCTGTTACACTACTGCCCTTCACCCAACCATCCAGAGACCTGCAGAACACATCCACACATTCCAACCAAGTGTTGACATCAGACTTCTTACTGGACCTGAACTGATCCCTGTACTTTTCAGGAGTAAGACCATACTTCGTGAGAAGGGCATCCTTCATGTCAGCATAGGTGAGGTGATACCCCTTACCCAAAGCTATCAGAGCATCCCTTGCTTCTTCCGGGAAAAGTGGCCACAATCCTGCTCCCCAATTCTCCTCAGGGACCCCATTCATGTGTATGGCTGCCTCATAACCCTGGAACCACCTTTGTATGTCATCCCCCTTCTTGAACTCCTTGCCTACGTTCTTGGGAATGTGCACAATCCTGTCTGCCTTTCTGGACGAATTGCTGCCACCATCTGAGCCTGACTTACTCCTAAGTTCTAGCTCCTTCAGTTCTCTCTCATGCTCTAAGAGCATCTTCCTCTCCTCTATGGCCAATCTCTTCTCCTCCCGCTCACTCTCCAGCCTGAGCTTCTGCAGCTCAAACTGCCTTGCCTCCCGCCTGTCCTCCAGCTCCTCTGGGGACAGACTGCTGCTGCCTGACCGGGCGGGTTCCCCCCTACCCAAAAGCACATCCACCCTGGAAATAGGCTCCTCCACCTCCTCACTGAGATCACCAGGCTGCCCATTGGCTTGTCTGGCTGCTACCCAGGCCCTCAGCGCCTTCTGTAGCTCCTCCTTCCTTGTGAGGCCTTTAATTTGGACTTTCAGGTTTTTACAAATCGCTCGTAACTCCTTTACGGCGTAGGACTCCAACCTGTCCTCCTCAAAGATAACTTCCAGAGATGCAACGGATGATGCAATTGATTCAGGCATGACAAAAGTCGTGAGTTGAAAACTGGCAAGATCAAAAATAGGCCAAAAGAAAAAGAACCAGTATGTGGTACGTAATGGTCTGCAATATGGTAGTAGTGCACACCAATCACTGTAAGTCAAGTGCAAACGCAAGTCCTATCCTCACCGCTGACAACCAATGTTAGAAATGGGATCTCTAGTTGGCAAGGGCTTGCACCTTTGTCCAAGTAGGGACCCTTCTTCCTAGTCAGGGTAAGGGTTGTTACACTCGTGAAGTAACCCCTGCTCACCCTCGTGGTAGCTTGGCACGAGCAGTCAGGCTTAATTCAGAGGCAGTGTGTAAAGCATTTGCACATAACCAACAGTAATACAGTGTAAGCACTACAAACGGACACCACACCAGTTTAGAAAAATAACCAATATTTTATATACTCAAGACAAGACCAATTACGACAAAAATCCACAATACTATACTTTACGAATGAATACTTGATACGTTAACTTCTTCTTTGCAGGAATAGCACAAAAGCAAAGTTCGTACGAGTCGGTAGCTCCGTCCGAGCCTACCGTGATGCTGAAAACCACAGAGTCTAACAGTTCCAGCCGACCGCGTCGATACGGGCCAGCAGAGTCATGAACAGACTCGGTCACAGTACCTTTTCTCGTTGTGGCTGGTACGGAGTGTACGAGCCGGTCGGCGTTCGTCGTGGTTGCGGTGCAAGACGGAGCGATGCAAGGTGCGGTGTCCCTCGATGCGGTGCAGGCAGCGGCTCGATGAGCGTCGTGAAGACGGAGTCGGTGAGTCCAAGGCGTGCGATGCAGGGCGAGACGATGCTCGATGCGGTGCTGACAGGTTGCGATGCAGGCGACCTAGCCGGAGTGCAGGAGCTGGCGTCGGACAGCGGTGCGAGTCGGAGCGGTGCGTCGCAGACGTGCGAGCGGTGCCCCAAATACGGTGCGGTCTCGACTCTTGAGGCAGTTGCAGCGACCTCGTCGGTCGGGTCCGGTTGGTTCAGTGAATCGATGCGATGCGAACGGCGGTGCCCACAGGTCACGGTGCAAGCAGCGGCTCGATGTTGGCGGCGTTGGACGTCGCCCACGGTGAGACCAGGGTTGCGATGCGAAGCGGGGCGATGCGGTCTGCGGTGCAAACAGGTCACCGGCCAGGGATGGATTCGGTTGACGGAGTCGGTTGCGGTTCCCTTCCTCTGTGGCAACTGAAACAGCGTTCCAGAAGCGGTACCCAGAGGCTTGTGAAGTCTTTGCAGTCCCTGAGACTTCTTAACAGGAGGCCAGCTCGGTTTCTGGCCCTTGGAGATACTCAGCACAAGTTTGGAGAAAGTTCAGTCCAGTCCTTTCACTGCCCAAGACAGAAGCAGCAACTGCAGGCCAACCCAACAAAGCAACAACACAGCAAAGGGGCAGTACTCCTCCTGGCAGCTCTTCCAGCTCTTCGTCTTGGCAGGTTCCTTGATTCCAGCGAGATCTAAATTCATGGGGTCAGGGCCCCAATATTTATATCCCAAATTCCTTTGTTCTCTGAAGGCAGAGAGGCCTTTGCCTAGTCCAAACCAGTTCTGGAGCACTTTGTTGACAAGTCTCCGTCCCTTCTTTCAGTGAGTAGGCCAGGGACATCAGACGCACCACAGGAGGTGGAGCCAGCATTGTGGAGGGAAGGCACTGTCCTATTCAGGGCCCAGGTGCGACCCCTCCCACCCATCTACAGGTCGATCTGGCTATTCAGCCCTTTGCTAACTCACCCTGTCTCCTGGCATCCCCCAGCCCCTGTCACTCACATTCCAGACAAGGAATACACAACCTCGCAGAGGCAGGCTTGAATGGTTAGACAAGAAAATACCCACTTTCTAAAAGCGGTATTTTCAAACACAGAATGTTAAAACCAACTTCACTAAAAGCTGCATTTTATCATTCTGAGTCCAGGCATACTAAACTTGAATTTCTACCATGTTCCCGGGGTCAGTTAGGATTATATACTGTAATAATCAAAACCGCCCGTTCTGGCCTAGGGGGAACAGGTAGCCTTGCAATAGTGAAAAACGAACTAAGCTGTAATTCACTATCAGGACATGCCGCACACACCCGGGCATGTCCTACCTTTCACATACAACGCACCCTGCCCACAGGGGTACCTTGGGCCTACCTTAGGGGTGACTAACATGCAGCAAAGGGAAGGTTTAGGGACTTGCAAGTGTGTGCACTTGCCAAGTCGACATGGCAGCCCCAGGCTGCGCACAGGCTCTGCGTTGCCAGGCCCGAGTTACACTTTACGGGCTGTTTGCGTGGGTGGCACAATCCAGTGCTGCAGCCCACCAACAGCATTTGGTCTATAGGCCCTGGCACTCGCAGTGCACTTTACAAGGGACTGACACATAAACCAAATAGGCCAATCATGGAAACACCAATCCATAACACATTTTATACAGGAGCACTTGCACTTTCCCACTGGACCGCAGTGAGGAAAGTGCGCAGAATCATTACACCAGCAAAAACAGAGTCAAAACCGGGAGGTCAGAAAGCAAAAAGTCAGGGGAAACACGCCAAAAGATGCCAAGTCTAACACGCTGACACAAGCCTTTCGTGCCCGGAGGCACATAAATCATCAGCGGGCTCCTGCAGCACGGGAGCCCTTAACTGCCTGCCAGCAGCACGACGCCTGTCCCGGGGACTCCAGCCCCCAGTTACACCCGTGCCAGGAGGTGCTGATGCAAACCTTTCGTGCCCCGAGGGGCCTAAATTATCGGCGGGCTCCCAAAGCGCGGGAGCCCTTAACTGCCTGCCAGCAGCACGACGCCTGTCCCGGGGACTCCAGCCCCCCGTTTCACCCGCGCCAGGAGGCGCTGACACAAGCCTTTCGTGCCCGGAGGTGCATAAATCATCAGCGGGCTCCTGCAGCACGGGAGCCCTTAACTGCCTGCCAGCAGCACGATGCCTGTCCCGGGGACTCCAGCCCCCAGTTACACCTGCACCAGGAGGCGCTGATGCGGGCCTTTTGTGCCCGGAGGGGCATAAATTATCAGCGGGCTCCCAAAGCGTGGGAGCCCTTCACTGCCTGCCAGCGGCACAACGCCTGTCCCGGGGACTCCAGCCCCCAGTTACACCCGCGCCAGGAGGCGCTGACATGAGCCTTTCGCGCCCGGAGGTGCATAAATCATCGGTGGGCTCCCGCAGCGAGGGCGTGCCCGGGCAAAGCCCAGGCCCAGGGCGGGCCCGTCTGCGCCCATCAGAGCCCGGTGGAGGCTGGGCTGGGCCCATTCTTTTGGTCCTGCAGTCTCCATGTGAGCTCCCTGGCGAGGCGATACAATCCTAGAAAGATTAACAGAGTCTCCTTTGTATAGTAAGTCTTTTTCCCTACTTGTGGCTGTGACTCTTTATTGGTAAAAACTGTGCCCCGTAAAATGGCTAAAGGGAAGCAACTGGGGAATAGGGAGGGGACACCCAAGATCCTTCAAAATTCCACACTTGATTGCTTCCTGACAAAGGCTGCTACAGCTATAGACAAGGAAATTCTGGCAGTCGAACGACGGTTATCCCTAGGGGGGGAGCTCCCTTACTACTCTGAACCAAAATCTAGTACACAGTGGGGTGCTTGTGGACACCGATCCCGGTAATTCTGAGGGCACACAAATATCAGTTAAAGCCCCAGTTGAACCACCATTACCCCCCATGGAGTCCTACCCACAACATCAAGCCTCCTCATCATCTGGCCCTACTGCCAAAAGGAAGAAAACCTGAAACACTTGGAGCCCCCAGTGAGCGTAAAGACTAGGGGGCCGATTCCGATTCGGGCCGGAAAACGTACCGACCGACTCGGAGCCGGAATTAATTCCGACCGACACGTACCGGTGCAGCCCGACCCGCAAAGTACGATGAAAAGCGTGCAAAATCCGACCGACTCGTACGGAACACAAGCCGAACGACCGAACCGCGCAGAAAACAGCTATCTGGCCGGAAAAGCACGCGAATCGAACCGACCGACAGGCACCAGGAAGAATCCCGAACAAAACGTACCCGCGAACTCCGACCCGCCAAGTACGATGCAAAGCGTGGAAAACACGACCGAGTCGCACGGAGCTCAAGCCGTACGACCGACACGCATACAAAACAGCGAGCCGAAGCAACCCAATACACCGCGACCGACGCGTACGCAGCACAGGAAACAGCACAAACACAGCGTGAACGACTCGGAGAAGCTCTCACGAGACAACTGCAGGGTCCGACTCGGTCAGAAGAACGTCTCCTACCTGCACAAAAAGTACAAAGGGAAAAACACAAAAAAAAAGGCCAAACAAGCAATTACAAAGCCAATAAATACTGGGGGGGGGGAACAGGGAACAAAGACACACCCACAACTCCACCCATATAAAGGACACAAATCCCTACCATGATCCTTTGCAAATTCAAATGACCTGCCAGCACAGAACACCAACAGACAGCAACCACACACACACTCACAGCTCATCCATCACACAAGCCACACACCATCAGCACCTCAACAAATAGCACCCTCACATACACCCAGCAAAACACACACTCACACACCCTCACTTGCACACCAACACACACATCACTCACCACCACCACCCATCACCATGCCCCCAAGAAGAATCCAAAGTTCCTAGATAGTGAATTGGAAGTCCTGGTAGATGAGATCCTCAGGGTAGAGCCACAGCTGTTTTGTACACTGGTCCAACAGACCCCCATGTCGCAGAAAACCAAGATGTGGGCGAGGATCGTTGACAGGGTGAACGCACAATCACCATGTTTGCACACAAAGGAAGACATCCAGAACAGGTGGTATGATGTGCGCAGGAGGGTCAGGGACCTACTGAAGAAGGATTACATCTTGAGCCAACACACCGGCAGTGGCCCTCCTGCCAAACCACTATACCTCAGGCCCTGGGAGGAGAAGGTGCGGGCCATCCTACCACCAGTGAGCGTCTATGGACTAGAAGACATCCCAGAGCCTGATGAGTACACAACCAATATACCCAATATCGTGTGACAATACACACACATCACTGTCAAGGGGATAGTCAAACCATGCACCCTTAGCAAATACACAGCAACAAAACCAGAATCATCCCAAGATGTGTATGTCAGTCAGATAAACACAATACATTCCATCTCATAGTGATATGTAACTGTGTCATGACATGTACAAACCCTACAACAAATAAAGCTAGGCAGTGGCACAAATCTAACCAACAAACACTGTCAGATATGTAGCCACCACTACAACACCACCACACAGGGAATCCCACAGAAAGGAAGGAATTCTGTGTATGCTGGTCAAGTCAGTGTAGCCAATAGCATCATGGGAGTCGTAGTCACAGATATTGCCCACCATCACAATACGCCCACCAACACCACTCTGAACCATGCTCACATCACAGGGAGTGGAAAACAACTGACAAGATGGCTGACACTGGCTACTGCTGTGGGGAGCACAAGGCCCTGCTGGGAACTGTGCACCAACCAACAGTAGGACACCACTGTTTGACATCCTGAAAGACAACTTGCACTCCCTGCAATGGAAGCACGTTCCGTGGTGGGATATCTGGCTGGGTGGGAAGGAGGACTGACAGCTATGACCATAGTTACCAGCAGCTCTTCCCACACACACCCCTAACCCAAACTACACACAACTCACCTGGGAAAATGCATTGCCTCACACTAAAAATATTTATCCCACAAAGAACCACCACCCTGGGTCATGCTGTGGGAAGCACAGTGACACACATGGGACTTGTAGCCAAACAAACGCCAGGACAACACTGTCAGCCATCCATTCAGCACAGGCACACTACCCCACAGGGAAGCAGAGTCAGAAGGAAGGAAGTATGGGCAAGCTGGGAAGGGGGGTGGAGGCAATAGCATGATGGGAGTGGTAGTCACGGCTCAACATCCCCCCCCCACATGGCCCAGCAAGCTCACACTGAAGCATGCACACATCACAGAGAGTGGAAAGCCCCATCAAAGATGTCTGACACTGGTGCTCTGTTGTGGGGAGCACAAGGCCATGCTGGGAACTGGCCACCAACCAACAGCAGGACACCACTGTCAGCCATCTTGCCATTGCTGTCACACCCACACCCAGTGAAGTACACTCAAAAGGAAGGAAGTATGGGCATGCTGGGAAGGGGGGTGGAGGCAATAGCATGATGGGAGTGGTAGTCACAGCTCAACATCCCCCCCCACATCCCACATGGCCCAGCAAGCTCACACTGAAGCATGCACACCTCACAGAGAGTGGAAAGCCCCATCAAAGATGTCTGACACTGCTGCTCTGTTGTGGGGAGCACAAGGCCATGCTGGGAACTGGCCACCAACCAACAGCAGGACACCACTGTCAGCCATCTTGCCATTGCTGTCACACCCACACACAGTGAAGTACACTCAAAAGGAAGGAAGTATGGGCATGCTGGGAAGGGGGTGGAGGCAATAGCATGATGGGAGTGGTAGTCACAGCTCAACATCCCCCCACATGGCCCAGCAAGCTCACACTGAAGCATGCACACCTCACAGAGAGTGGAAAGCCCCATCAAAGATGTCTGACACTGCTGCTCTGTTGTGGGGAGCACAAGGCCATGCTGGGAACTGGCCACCAACCAACAGCAGGACACCACTGTCAGCCATCTTGCCATTGCTGTCACACCCACACACAGTGAAGTACACTCAAAAGGAAGGAAGTATGGGCATGCTGGGAAGGGGGTGGAGGCAATAGCATGATGGAAGTGGTAGTCACAGCTCAACATCCCCCCACATGGCCCAGCAAGCTCACACTGAAGCATGCACACCTCACAGAGAGTGGAAAGCCCCATCAAAGATGTCTGACACTGGTGCTCTGTTGTGGGGAGCACAAGGCCATGCTGGGAACTGGCCACCAACCAACAGCAGGACACCACTGTCAGCCATCTTGCCATTGCTGTCACACCCACACACAGTGAAGTACACTCAAAAGGAAGGAAGTATGGGCATGCTGGGAAGGGGGTGGAGGCAATAGCATGATGGGAGTGGTAGTCACAGCTCAACATCCCCCCACATGGCCCAGCAAGCTCACACTGAAGCATGCACACCTCAAAGAGAGTGGAAAGCCCCATCAAAGATGTCTGACACTGGTGCTCTGTTGTGGGGAGCACAAGGCCCTGATGGGAACTGGCCACCAACCAACAGCAGGACACCACTGACTGACATCCTGAGAGTCAACCTGCACCCACTGCAAGGGTGGCATGCTTCATGGTGGGATAACTGGGCTGGAGGGAGAAGGATGTCCGGATGTCAACCAAATACCACCAATGCTGGCTATGCACACACCTCAACATTCACATTGAAATGCTTCATGTTGTCAGGACAATGCGCTACACCAATATCAACAGCTGACTGTGACAACTTAGGACAATACAATGTACAGGCCCGCATCCAGAGGTACAGTCACAACTGTCAGGTGTTTGAACCATTGATGCCTGTAGAAACATTACATACATTGTGTGTCTCTTCCAAATACAGGTGATGATGGGGACACAGCAGCAGATGCTGAGGAGTCCCTGTCCCAGGCTCCGGGGGACACTGAGCTCACTGGTGTGGAACAGCCTCTGCCCACCTCGGATGACGAAGACCTACCTGGCACCTCCGCAGTGAGTCATCATGCAGCACCAGCAGGACCACCAGCTGCACCCCCTGTACCCACCCCTCCAACAACTGCCAACACACAGACCACCCCTGCCGACACGGACAGACCAAGGACCACCACCACCAACAGCACACGGACCCCGGCCCAACGTGGAGCTATGGACACCAACACCAGCAACAACCCCCAAGGGGGCCCAGGGTCACCTGTGCATGCCAACGCAGGTCCTTCACGTGTCGCCTGGGGTGGTGGGAGGGGTGGTAGACATAGGTCGCTGCTTGCAGAGGGGTCTGGACTGCATGATGACCCACAACTGGTACGCATAGCGGATGCGTACCAGACTAGCACCGGAGAGTTCAGCCAGGTAGTGGGGATCCTCAGGGACATTCAACAGCAGCAGGCTGACCATCATGCCCGCTTGGACTTACACATGTCCCGCATGGAGTCCAAGTGGGACACATTGCAAGAACAGACAGCGGTGCATAGGGACATATTACAATGCCTCCGCCAGATGTGCACCAACATGTCAACACCTCCCTGTGTGCCCACAACATCTGGTGCTGCAACAACTGCAACTGCCACAGGGAGGGAGGATGACTCTGGCGGAGAGTCCCCTGCACCGCAGCAGCCTGCACTTGAGGGTCCCCCCCCAAAGTAGAGGGGTCATCCGAGGAAGGACAACTGAGAGGCTGATGGCCATGCACAACCCCCAGGAAGCCAACACCTATTCCGGAAAATCACCTTTGTGCGCAAACTCTTCACCCTGTCGAATGCAACACAACTCTCCCACATGACATGGGGAGCTCAAGTTGGACCAATGTATCAGATGACTGTGGACTTTACTCAGGACATTTCTGCTATCAGGACTTCCAAATCATCTAGGAACTTTGGATTACAATCACAATGTACAGCACCCACCATCCTGTGCCCTATACTCACACATGTATGTCAATAAACTCACTAATAAACCATACTTGCCTCTGTTGTGATTACAACATTGTTTCTGAAGTGGAGATGATGATCTGTGAAATGACACTGTGCATGCTAACTGCTACAGCAAGTACAACACCGGCATGTGAGTCATGGCGACGTGACACATATGAGGGAGACACACCACCAGGGCTACACAACACATACACACCAGGGCCATCTGACTCATCGCCTACACTGATGTTGCCAGGAAATACGGTGCAATGCACAGACCCAACACCTATTCACAGTCTGTGTTAACTAGCCCACTGGTGCAGGAAGCAAATGTCAGTCAGATGTGTGACCACAGACAACGCACATCACAAAGTGAAGCACAGGTTTATTACACATTTGCAACATGTTGTAACCACTACAGATGCAAGGTAATCCCACCTGGCAGTGGGCACACAGTCAACAAGTGTAGAAGAAAGGAAGTCCATGGGTGTGGCGCACATCACCTGTAGGGAAACGACAGCTACCACCCTGGAAGTTGATTCACGGTGTCGGGGGATCACAGTTGACCAAACAACTCTGAAAGTACCCTGTGAAGGACAGAAATGACACACAGTCAAAAGCACTGAAGAACAGGACAGAACTGCAATACTCATGCCCAATACATGTCACAAGATACCCACCCAGGACAAAGTTAGCATGTCAACACTGTTGTGGAGTACAGACTACCTGTAAGGACACATTGCTGCACGCATCCAGTCAAGTAGCACATGGACACACTCAAACAGCACCAGAGCACCACCAACACATATCATGCAAACTCACATCATTGACATAACATCCCTGGATACTCACATTCAGCTGAAGAAGTTGGTGATGAGCTGTGTGCGGACATCACCCTCATCATCATCATCACCACTGGCATCGTGGTCCAGCCCAGGATCCTCCACAGGTGGCGGATGTTGGTCATCGTCATCCAGGATGAGAGGCAACTCCTTCCGCACTGCCAGGTTGTGTAGCATGCAGCAGACGATGACAATCTTGCACACCTTTGCTGGGGCATATGGGAGGGCCCCTCCTGTCTTATCTAGGCAGCGGAAGCGGCTCTTCAGGAGACCAAATGTCCGCTCAATCACTCTCCTGGTCTGACCATGTGCCTCATTGTAGCGCATCTGGGCTGGTGTCACAGGGTTCCTGAGGGGCGTCAGCAACCACGGCATGTTGGGGTATCCGGAGTCACCTACATACAGACAATTGCACATTAGCTGAGTTGGAAAAGAGGGTGGAACACTACATTGCAGAACACACACGATGGTACAAAGTCAGTACACACCAACAAGCCAGGCACGCTGGTTCCGCATCTGTGACATCATCCTCGGGATGCGACTACTCCTCATCACGTAGGCATCGTGTGCAGAACCGGGGAAACGGGCACAGACGTGTGTGATGCTCATATCTGCAAGACATACCACCAGTGCATTGACCGAATGGTAGTGTTTGCGGTTCCTGTATGCCTGCTCTTGGGCCTGTGGTGGTACCAAAGCCACATGTGTCCCATCAATGGAGCCAATAACATGCAGCATCCTCCCCAGGGCATAGAAGTCACTCTTCACGTCAGTGAGTTGTTGAAGTCTAGGGAAATAGATGTACTGGTTCAGGTACCTCAACATAGCCTCCAAAACGTCGCGGAGCACACGGCTGAACATGGTCTGTGACATCCCACCAGCAGACGCCACAGTGTGTTGAAAGGTACCGGTGGCAAAGAAGTGTAGGGCTGCCATCACCTTCACCTTGGGGGTCAGCGCTGTAGGGTATGTCCGGCCAGGTTGCAAATGTGGGGCCAACCGCACCGTCAATTCCTCAATCAGTGGCCTGGTGAAGCGGTACCGTCGGATGCAGTCCCGTTCAACCACCATTGCAAGGTCAGGGAATGGCCGATGGACAGCTGGTGCCCTGCAGTGCATAGGTGAAGAAAGAAAGATTGTCAGTCACCCCACATATGTGGCATAGACCAGACTCAATATCACATGATACATCATTACGAGACACAAGTACATGATGCGTGTGCCGTTCCGTAAGGACATGTATGGCACCTACATGGCTAACATCTAACATCACAGTTCAACATGTGTCCTCAACAAGTCCCAGGTTGTGCTATGGGATATCATTAGGCTGTGTCACTGTACCCATGTACTGCTGTCACGTTCCAAACACACACCACAGTGACATGTGAGGACAGATGTGCCCCAGGCATCACAGCTCATCGACAGGTAGATTCCCAAGGACCCTGTATTGACACATGGACACTGGCATGACATGGTGCATCATGAATACACCACAGCAAAACAACCATGACCCCCACAGGTAGTGGTCCCTGTTGCCTCGGCAGGACAGACATGGACGTCTGTGACACACACACGCACAACATCAAAGTCCATGCACAAACAACGTGGATGTGGAGACTGTCTCCCATTGTGCACATGGAATCAGAGACATTGTAAACACAACATGCACACAGACTGTGGAGGGCCATCACAATTGTGGCAATGGGTCACCCTGGGACGTACATACCGTCCCACATGGGACTCAGGAGGTATGTGACATGACATACACATACACAACCATGAAATGTGACCATGCCACATGCCCTAAAATGAACAGTTGCACACCACAGTGTTCATGTGCACAACACACCAAGGATTCTGTCCCCATGAACACGTGCACAGCCTGGGAGTGGCTGCCCCCAAGTGCCACCCAAAAAACAACATGTTGACCCCCACACACGGAACATGTAATGCAGCCTTACATGCCTTAGGATACAGTGTGGACAGGCTGTGGTGTTGTAGGTGTGCCCCTCACTCCCTGGGAAGTATATGTGGCTGGCATATGTTCACCTGTGACAGGCATGGTGACATATGCCAGTGACTTGTACAGGGACGCGTTGTACAGCAATGGACCGATCGGTGCGCACACATTGGCCATTGCATACGATGTGAGCGGGTACGCGTTGTACAGCAATGGACCGATCGGTGCGCACACATTGGCCATTGCATTCAATGTGAGCGGGTACGCATTGTATCCCGGATACGCGTTGTACAGTAATGGACCGATCGGTGTTCCCGGCCGGCCCATTGCATTCAATGTGAGCGGGTACGCGTTGTATCCCGGATGCAGCGTTGTAGAGCAATGGACCGATCGGTGTGCCCGGCCGGCCCATTGCATTCAATGTGAGCGGGTGCAGCGTTGTATCCCGAGTGCAGCGTTGTAGAGCAATGGACCGATCGGTGTGCCCGGCCGGCCCATTGCATTCAATGTGAGCAGTGCAGCGTTGTATCCCGAGTGCAGCGTTGTAGAGCAATGGACCGATCGGTGTGCCCGGCCGGCCCATTGCATTCAATGTGAGCGAGTGCAGCGTTGTATCGCGAGTGCACGCGTTGAACTGCAATGGACCGATCGGTGTGCCTGGCCGGCCCATTGCGTTCAATGTGAGCGAGTACGCGTTGAATCCCGAGTGCAGCGTTGTACAGCAATGGACCGATCGCTGTGCCCGGCCGGCCCATTGCATTCAATGTGAGCGGGTACGCGTTGTATCCCGAGTACGCGTTGTACAGCAATGGACCGATCGGTGTGCCCGGCCGGCCCATTGCATTCAATGTGAGCGAGTGCAGCGTTGTATCCCGGGTACGCGTTGAACTGCAATGGACCGATCGGTGTGCCCGGCCGGCCCATTGCATACGATGTGAGAGGGTACGCGTTGTACAGCAATGGACCGATCGGTGCGCACACATTGGCCATTGCATTCAATGTGAGCGGGTACGCGTTGTATCCCGGGTACGCGTTGTACAGCAATGGACCGATCGGTGTGCCCGGCCGGCCCATTGCATTCAATGTGAGCGGGTACGCGTTGTATCCCGGGTACGCGTTGTAGAGCAATGGACCGATCGGTGTGCCCGGCCGGCCCATTGCATTCAATGTGAGCGGGTACGCGTTGTATCCCGGGTACAGCGTTGTAGAGCAATGGACCGATCGGTGTGCCCGGCCGGCCCATTGCATTCAATGTGAGCGGGTGCAGCGTTGTATCGCGGGTACGCGTTGAACTGCAATGGACCGATCGGTGTGCCTGGCCGGCCCATTGCATTCAATGTGAGCGGGTACGCGTTGTATCCCGGGTACGCGTTGAACTGCAATGGACCGATCGGTGTGCCCGGCCGGCCCATTGCATTCAATGTGAGCGTGTACGCGTTGTATCCCGGGTACGCGTTGAACTGCAATGGACCGATCGGTGTGCCCGGCCAGCCCATTGCATTCAATGTGAGCGTGTACTCGTTGTATCCCGGGTATGCGTTGTACAGCAATGGACTGATCGGTGTGCCCGGCCGGCCCATTGCATTCAATGTGAGCGGGTACGCGTTGTATCGCGGGTACGCGTTGAACTGCAATGGACCGATCGGTGTGCCCGGCCGGCCCATTGCATTCAATGTGAGCGGGTACACGTTGTATCGCGGGTACGCGTTGAACTGCAATAGACCGATCGGTGTGCCCGGCTGGCCCATTGCATTCAATGTGAGCGGGTACGCGTTGTATCGCGGGTACGTGTTGAACTGCAATGGACCGATCGGTGTGCCCGGCCGGCCCATTGCATTCAATGTGAGCGTGTACGCGTTGTATCCCGGGTACACGTTGTACAGCAATGGACCGATCGGTGTGCCCAGCCGGCCCATTGCATTCAATGTGAGCGGGTACGCGTTGTATCGCGGGTACGCGTTGAACTGCAATGGACCGATCGGTGTGCCCGGCCGGCCCAATGCATTCAATGTGAGCGGGTACGCGTTGTATCCCGGGTACGCGTTGAACTGCAATGGACCGATCGGTGTGCCCGGCCAGCCCATTGCATTCAATGTGAGCGTGTACGTGTTGTATCCCGGGTACGCGTTGTACAGCAATGGACCGATCGGTGTGCCCGGCCGGCCCATTGCATTCAATGTGAGCGGGTACGCGTTGTATCGCGGGTACGCGTTGAACTGCAATGGACCGATCGGTGTCCCCGGCCGGCCCATTGCATACGATGTGAGCGGGTACGCGTTGTACAGCAATGGACCGATCGGTGCGCACACATTGGCCATTGCATTCAATGTGAGCGGGTACGTGTTGTATCCCGTGTGAGGAGTTGGTCTGGCATATGCTGTCCACTAATTATAGTGGGCACCTTGCACCAGTCCAAACAACCCCTTATTGGAGATAGGTTAAAGACAACCTTATTGAAAGCTATCCTAGTGGTAGCTATGGAGAGCAGCCTTCAGGCTAAGTCTTGAAGGAATGTAAAGCAGCTTGTTTTACCAGTCTATAATCTCTTGGGTGACCAAATGAAAGAGCACCACACCAGGTATATATTCAAAATATATGTATTTATTGCTAAACACACCCCTCTAGTCTCTTTATGAGGCTAGAGTTCGAAATACATAAGTTATAAGTTATTAAATCACAGTAATAGCACAAATACACGTTTGGGCCCTAGGGGCGTACCAAACCATATACCAAAAAAGTGGTATGCGAACCACGACTGAACTAGACACTAGGCCTAGAGCCTCTAGAAGTGCTGGGACCACAAGGAACCACCCAAGGTAGTGACACAGGGGACCTACGGGAGACGCGTGCAGTGTAAATACACAACCGCAATACGCCGTTGACTTCTATGGAGAAAGTCGGGATCGGGAAATTAGAGAAAAGGGACACTTAACAGAGGACTAGGACAAAACCCTTTGGGATCTAGGACTTTGAAGAGTCTCTACCCACGGGAGCACCGGAGGGAAGCGGGGTGCATAGGTGCCTTTCGGGGTCGGGTTTCGTCATCGATTCGAATGGCGATCTGCTGCAAAGTGCTGCTGGCGGCCAAGAGAAAAGTGTCCGGGTGGATCCAAGAGTGGATCGGAGTTCTGAAGAACCTGAAAGCAGAGGGGACAGAGTCTGGGTCACTAGCCAGTGACCAGGAAGGCGATGGACAGATGCCCACCGATGTCGAGTGCTTCAGGTGCATTGACGGTTGTCTTGACTCTTCAGCCACGAGGTCCAGGAGGCGTTGTCGGCGACCAGGAGCAGGATTCGGGCTGGTACACGAAGTTTGTCGAGTGCTGAGGTGTCAGCGACCGGATTGGACCCAACAAGCCTTGGCAACGGCAAGTCTTGGTGAAGATGTAGATCGTCGATGGTGCAGACCAGCAAGGTCTGTGGAACTCACCCAGCGAGGGTAAGTGAGGGCAGGCCTGGAGCAACCAGGATGCCAAGTAAGAAAAGGATTGGCCTTCGTTAAGGGCTAATAGCCAACGGGCTAGCGACCGCAAAGGAGCCTCGTGACGCCGCACGTGGATCTGGCTTACAGGACACTCGTGGAGTGGGGGCCAGTGATCTTCGGTGCAGGTGGTGCTGGAGGCTAGGGCTACTCAGAGCCCAAAGCATGACTTCTTGGGAGACCCAGAAGAGGATGCACTTGCAAATGTGCTTGGTGACCAGGGGTCACAGTCTCAAGTCACCCACGATAGCCACGGGCCTCAGCTTTGCTGGGGACTCAGGGTAGCCTCGGGGAAGTCTGAGAATCCACCTCTGGTGATGCGATGACTTCGGCGTCCGACGGGAGCTTCAGAAATGCGAACCGGACAGATGCTTCTTTGGTGCCTGCCAAGCAGGGGAGTCACTCCTTGACCCCAAGGGAGATTCTTCTGTCCTCTAATCGTGAGTAGAGCGTCGAAGGTCCAGGATTCAGTTACAGAGTTTCGTCCAGGGATAATCTAAAGTCCTAAGGACTGGGTTCCTACCTTTATACTAAAGATAGGGGTTGGACTACTCTGTGGCCCCACCTATGGGTGGGTCAGGGCAGATGGGTGGCTACACCCCTTTCCCTTTGTCCAGTTCGCGCCAAAGCAGGGGCTGCAAGCCCCTGATCCGGTTTGAACTGGGGTATGCACTAGGGACACCAAATGTGCCCCCAGTGCAGGACTTCAAAGCACCCGAAAGTGCTCCCGCCCAGCCCCAATACACATTATCCTGTCTGGGGAGGTGGTCACACCTCCCTGGGACAGGAAACCTATTGTCCAGGCCTCCCCTGCCGGAGTTTCGTCCAGCAGCAGGAGGCCAGACTCGTGTCTGTGGCAGCAGCATCCATTTTGTGATGCCAGGGCTCTGGAAAGAAGTTACCGGACTAGTCAGAGTTAACATGTCTTTCCCTCTAGAAGGGTGGAATGCTACCCCCGCCGCCAGGATTGGCGGGGGTAGTATTCCAAGATGTTTGACACCAAACACGACATGTTTAGGTGCAGCCATTCCAAAGTTAGCATTTTACCGCGAGGATATAATGCGCTTAAGAGTATATGGTCAGGCTGCACTACAAACATCATCAGAGGGGCCCTGCTCATGCAGGGGCACCCTCTCACATAGGAACCACGCACTCTGCCTTCAGGATTGATAAGGCCTGCCATAGGAGTGACTTTTAGGTTTATGTGTGTGTATGCGTTTAGTGATATAGGTAACCTATATCACAGTAAGGGGTGCATGCACCACCTTACCCAGGCTGCAGTAGCAGACCTGTGGTGTCAGTTTGGATGGCCTTCCAGGGGTGGCATAATACATGCTGCAGCCCCTGGCAGGCCTCTGAGGTACCTATGCCCTTGGTACATAGTATACCATATACTAGGGACTTATAAGGGCACTCCAGATTCCAATCAGTGATGTGCCTAAGGCACATGGAAACCATTTTACAGAGAAAGCAGATAGACTGGGGCCCTGAATAGCATGATCCCAGTCCAACTAAGTCATAAACCAGCAAAACACCATAAAAAAGTGGGGGCAACCATATAGTCAGATTCCACCTTCCTACATAACCCCCCCCAAATGAAAGGAGATAAGGCTAACCTTGGCCAGTTGAGCCTTCATTGACTAAGTGGTCATATAAGGAAGCACCTGCACTAGCATGGTTGCCCCCTGTCTTATGGTCCACTAAGCAATCCCTCACCCTAAGGGTATGAGAGGGTCTCCACCATGGGGATTCACTACCTGTGGTGTGCTTAGGTAAAGTACAAGGCTGGTGAGGGGTCTGGGTAGAGAAGTGAGGCCCTAGGAATGTTGGCCTCAGCTTCCTCAGATCACTGGTCACCATGTATGCCTGTCTTTCCATGACTGAGTTGCACTTTGCTCTAAGGGTCAACCTTTGGCTGCCTACAGCTGGGGGTTGGGTCCCTTTGGATGGACTACGGGAGGGACATGGCAGGTTTGGAACCTTCTGGTCCCAGGTTTGCCCTTGCCTACCAGAGTCCTTCTGGGGGAGGTCCCTACATAGAGGTATGGGGGATCCCTCAGTGTGTAGAGGAATTTTCACTTGGCTAGGGCTACTAGACTGGGTGCCCCTAATCTGCTGATGGGGGTTCCTCTGGACAGGGGGCCCTGGGGGTCCACTGACCTCCCTGACCTCTGCAGCCCTGGGCTGACTGAGGCAGGGTAGAGAGGGGCAGGTTACCTGCTCCAGACTGGGTACCACCTTGGAAGGGTCCTCTGCCATCAGGGGGTGGTCAGGCCAGGCCTGACTACCTCTGTGGCAGTTCCTTCACTAGGGGTAGGGTCAGTTCCCTGAGGAGGCTGACCCTTACCTACTGTCTGGGGGAAGAAGACTTTTCTTCAACCCTGGTGCTCTCTTTGGGGGAGAGTGGGCCATTCTTTCAGGCTCCATCTCTCCAAATTCTTGGGCTGGGGCTGTGGCCATCACAGCCCCACTAACCTCTATAGGGACGCCCAACATCCTAAGATGGGTTTGGTGTTCAACTTCAGCCCAGGCTGAAATTTCCAAATCATTGCCCATCAGGCAATCTACAGGTAAGGTGGGGGACACTGCCACTCTCTTTGGGCCTGTGACCCCTCCCAGCTGAGATTGACTATGGCCATGGGGTGATCTGTTCTGACACCATCAATGTTGGTCACCTGGTACTTAAACTCAGGTAAAAACTGGTGAGGGGGGACTAGTTTCCCTGCCACCATGGTGACACTAGCCCCTGTGTCCCTAAATGCCACAGCTTTCTGACCATTAATTATTGGCTCCAATCTGTACCTGCCCAACGCTGTGGGACCCATGGTAAAGGTGGCAAATCCTATACCACCATCAGAGTCAGAGGAGTCTGTTGAGGGGTCCCTGTCTAAACTAGGGCTCCCCTCTGTTCCTCTTGCAAAAGCACCCAACTTTTGGGTGCACTACTCCCAACTGGAGGATTACTACTGGTAGTACCAGGAGGGGTGGTAGTAGTTGTGGGAGGAACATTTTCTTTATTGCCAATCCTGGGGCAACTGGGATCAGTTTTCCAGTGCCCAGGCTTTTTACAGACATGGCAATAGGGTTTCTTTTCAGGAGAGGAAGGAGTTTGGGACCCACCCCCAGAAGAGAAATTTTGGGGCCCTGTAGGGGACTTATCCTTAGATTTATCCCCACCTTTCTCTTGGGACTTAGTAGAATCTTTCTTCTGGTCACCACCCTGATTTCTAGTTTTTACTCTGGTTCTGACCCATTTGTCTGCCTTCTTTCCCAATTCTTGGGGAGAGGTCAGATCAGAGTCCACCAGATACTGGTGCAAAAGCTGGTTTTGACAATTATTAAGGATCTGCTCCCTCATAATCAAATTGTACTGTCTTGTGGTTTGTTGCCTGCCTTGTTATGTTGGCCTAGGCCTAGCTGCCATGCTGCTTTTCTTTGCGCACGTTACACTGAGCCAGGGCTCCCTCGCCCTTTGCTCTTGCCAAGTTCTTTTGCGCTGTCTGCGTTTTCTGTCTTTCACCTTTTCTCTTGTTCGATTTGGGCTCAGACTGCACAACATGTACAAGGTCGCATAACAATGTATTTCGGTTCTTCCTGATATGGCCAGTCTCGCGCACCCAGACATAACATTAAGCGCAATTGCCATGAAACTTTGTGTGCCTTTAATACTGCAGTTTTTACTGGCGCTTGACACACTTGGAGGAATCCTTTCCAGTGAGAAGAGCTGTGATTGTCTGCTGATGTAGTTCTGCATCTAGAGACCGAGGTATGAGGGTTCGCTAGTCAAAGCCCAGAGGTCTTCTATTTTTATAATAAACTATCTTACTGCAAGGGGAGGGTGGTAATGTTATTTATACATTTATCCACTGAGTTATGAGATGCTTTCCCCGTTTGTATTCTATGGAATTGTAACCATGCTGCTTATATTATTCATATGCATTATGCTATTAGTACTGACACGTGTACTGTACATTAGAGCACGTAAGTTGGAATAAACATTTTAACCTATCCAGTGTCTCTTCCTACGCACCTTGTGGACAAGTACGAGTGAGTGACGAAAGAGTGTTCTTGCTTCTGCGAGTCCTGAGATAAAGATACCGTGTTCTGGGTTGTCCAATCATTGGTACTTGGGTGCTAATGGGATGCTAAGCTAGTTGGGTTGGGGTTTTTGGGTGCTACGGTATATGGTAGGCAAACCACTGTATTCCGGGGTCCCATTATCCTGTGCATAGCTCTGTGTATGTGCAGAAACCTTATGACATGGCGCGACCAACGTGGGGCTGCTTATCTGCGAGACGCTTGAGTAGTACTTGTGCTTGTCCACAAAACCCTCACGTACGCTTCCGGAGGCGTAAGTGACGGTGATACCTCCTATATTGAACGCTTTATAGGTTCTTTCAAGCTTGAAGTTATTAAAAAAGGTTACATAAATAACCCATTTTGTGCTCCCTGTTAGGTTGTCGAATACAATTGTTTAGTTATGGCTGGTGTGGCGATAGCTGCACATAGCCGAGGACCACTCCGAGAACACCTAGGTGTATACGGAGTGCCCGATGCTGGGGTCGAGTTGGTCTTTGTGGTTCAAGCCGATCTGGCTTATCACTTTGAAGTGTTTTACATTTGGATCACTTTTGAGGCGGTGGATGCAGGTGATAAACTGTTTCATGAATATAAACCCACCGCTATTCCTGCTGCCTATCGACCCTATACTACTCTTGAAGTGCCTCTCACGGCTTGGCAGCACCGTGTTTGGTTTAATGGCGCCCTCCCACAACCAACTACCGCAGTTCGTTTAGGCCCCTTATCCATTCTGGGGGCCACTTGGCCTGTATTGGCCGGGTATACCCCGCATCCAAATTATCTGGCATTACCAATTGCGGAACTGCGCACTATGCATACCGAACTGGTGCGAGTGCATCGAGCCTTAGTGACATACGTTACAGGTAGCCTACATGGAGCTCCCCATGTAGTCGCTGGCCAACCAGCTGTTGCAGCTGGAGTGACCATAAGTCCTGTCATGGTCAATTCTGTGATGGGCAAACGTCCACAAAGTAAGGACGATTATCCTTACTGGCTTGCCGAAAAGTTCGATCAGATAGAAGCGGTGTTTCCACATACGTCCCCAGTGGATAAACACCGCATCCTTACGATAAGTTTGCCAAAAGACTTAATCCCCGATTTGACATCATGTGAAAACTGGGGTAAGGGATTCGCAGCAGTTTATTCAAAATGTTTTGGTACTCCTTCCATGACGGTTCTACCCTCTGTAATTAAAAAAGTACAGGACGAACATGGCCCTGAAGCGGCTGTGGAATTAGGGATGAGACTAGTGGGAGTGTTTGATGTAGTAGCTGAACTGATCCTTGGAAATGTCAAGGGCGATGCTATGAACTTTCAAGTAGCGAATGCTTTGGCTTTGGTCCCAGAGTTGGACAGGCCCCGCGAATTACCGAAAATTATTGCCCGGGCTTATAAAACAATTGGAAGAAACAGCCTAGGCAACAAGCCTTTTGTAAAAATGCAAACTCAATCGCAAACACAAGTTACACAAACAAAAAGTACATCTGAGAAAGATGATAGACCAGTCTTCACTAAAAAGAGTTGGAGACAGAAAAAACAGGGTAAGCAACAAAAGAAGCCGGGGTCGAGAGGCGCTTCCCCAGTTTCGGTTTCTTCTGAACGTACTTATGATTTACGTGATAGGTCGAGAATTAAATCACCAGAAAGGTTTCAGAGCTCTGATACGCGTTCTCCTCATTCTTCACAGGCCCAGACGTCGTCACAGGCTGGTGGAGGAGGACGGCAAGATAGAGGAAGGGGCCGAGAGGCTCCCCAGGAGCGAGACCAACCTCGACAACAAGTCAGAGGGAAAGCAGAAGACTTTCACCTTCCTCGACCGCAATTTCAGAAGAAAAAGTTGCCGCTGTAACAGCGAAATATGCCACAGACCGTGAGAACGAGACTCCAGAATTGGACGTGGGCAGTGACCCTCCTAGACAGCGCCGCGGAAGTTACCATAGTGCGGGAGGCGCTACGTCCTCATATGGAGGCGACAGCAACTGAAACATTCGTTACTGTAGAGACAGCTGACACGAGAGTGGCACCCCCTGACAGACTTTACAACATAGTCATCCAAATTGAAGGTGACATACCGCGTGAAATAAAAGGGATTTTTTGGGAAAATCTAACCTCTTCATATGACATTTTGTTAGCAGAGGTGGATTGGCCACCCCCATTCGTTTTAGCTGCACATAAAGGAGAGGAGGTAATCCTTCCAAGCTTTTCACGGCATGTCCCAAAAGACAAAGCTGAAGCACTTGCAGCTGAGTGGGCTGTGTACCTGGCACCAGCGTTATACCGCAACCATGTGGGATGGGATGAAGAATCACCTCCCCATGCAATACCTTTGCGGTCACTACCGCAGCCACAACCCCAATATCCCATCAAACGGCAGGCAAAAGGCCCCGTCTCCGAAATTCTGACACAGTTGGAATATCAGGGAGTAATCGAATCATGCGTATCACCTATGAACAATCCCCTATTCATGGTTTCTAAACCCGATGGATCCTACCGCTTAGTTTTGGATTACCGGCATTTAAATTCCCATTGTCGGAACTTTGCGGTACAGAATACACATAGTTCTGCGCTTGTAGACAGTCTTGTTCGTAAAAAATATAAAACGACACTTGACCTTTCAAACGGTTTCTACACGCACAACCTAGCCCCGGAGAGTGGCCAATGGACCGCATTCACTTCCGGTGGTAAATTATTCCAGTTCCGGCGTTTACCCATGGGCTACAAAAATAGTCCGGGTATATTCGCCGCCCGTGTTGTTTCTTTGTTAAATGACATTGATCAAGACGCATGTTCGTACGTAGATGACATCTATCTGACAGACGACGAATTATATCAGCATCTGTCCCGTGTGGACCGCATTATTCTTGAATTTGCGGAGCAGGGTTACAAATTTAACTTTGCTAAGTCACACATTGCTGAATTTACCGTTCTGTTCTTGGGCTATGAGCTCAACAACGAAGGTAAGGGCTTAGCCCCCATTTCTTGGAAAAATGTGCACATTTGTGCCCCCAAATACTCTGAAGAAACTTCAGTCTTTGCTGGGTTTCCTGAATTTCGGGCGTACTTACATTCCCGAATATGCCCAGCGTATCAAGCATTTGTATGCTTTGATACAACCTACTTATTCAAGGTCTTGCTGGCTGCCTGAGCATACCTCAATTCTGCAGTCTTTGCAGACAGACCTATTGGAGTCTAAATATCTTTTGACTCGTGATAACCACACAAACTTGGTGATTAGAATAATTCCGGGGGCGGTGGGATTCACATACTTAACCTTTAATGAAGGTGATACAGTACCCATCGCATACAAGTCACATCTGTACACTTCCGCTGAATTGCGCTTTACATCTGTCGAAAAAGTTCTAACTGCAGTGCAAATGGCGATTCTAAAAGAACGCGCACTGGCACAGGGAAAGCGGATTCTAGTGGTAACACCCTGTCCTGCCCTAGAGGCAGTAACGAAGGCAAGTGTACCGAACTCAAAAGCAATGCATCCCCGTTGGATACAATGGGCTACATCCTTGACGTCATCAGACGTCACCTTTATTTTCGATTCTTCTCTTCAGACTCAGGAGTTCTTACAGTATGAATTTGTTCATCCTCCTCCTCTGTTTTTATTGCCGCTTGAGGATTACAAATGTGTGATCTACACCGATGGTTCGGCGCAACCGGCCACTGGGTCCAAGCACGCTTATTCAGCTGCATGTGCTATTGTTGCGGGTTCCTTTGTAAATGGAACGTTCAAATCCTCTGTAGTGCACACTCGCACACTTGGAGATAGTACCGCACAATTGGCCGAGCTGCATGCATTGCTACTTGCACTTGAGTTCACTTCTCAGGATGAGACCACTCTTATTGTATGTGATTCTTTTTACTGTGTACAATCTTACAATGACAATCTGTTTTTCTGGTCGAAAAACGACTACAAGGACGCAAAAGGGAGCACAATTAAGCATAAAATGCTTTGGGTTCGAGTGGCAGAATTGCAACAACGTCTGCCCCTCACACAGGTGGTTCACACCTTAGGCCATCAGCGGGTGGGCGCACACGCTATTGGTAACGATCTGGCAGATGAAGCTGCCCGTTCAGCAGTAGTCACGTGTTCAGTAGCAGCGGTTACCAGGTCCATGTCTAAAATTGACTCTGTTATTCTAGCAGCTATTGTTGCAACCAAGGAAGGTGATAATTACCCTACAGGTTTCCCTTCCAAGTATTCTTACAAATTAAGTCCCGATCAGGTTCCTTATGTAACAATACCTGACGTTGGAGATCGGCTGATCCCCAACGCGGACCGCAGGAGTGCCTTGATATCAGCTGCACACGAAGGCATGGCTTCTGCTCATGCAGGTGTGTCAGCTACAGTTTCCATCTTGCAGCAGCGTTATTGGTGGCGTGGATTGTATAAAGACACCCGTGCTTTTGTGCTTTCTTGCGATGTTTGTCAACAGATTAAGCCTTCCACGGTAACACGCCCACCACAGACCCCGCTCTGCATTGCTAACAGACCCTTTGGGTGTGTTTACTTGGATCACTGCGGTCCATTCTCATCAGACACTGCCTATAAATACATCTTAGTGGCAGTGGACTCGTGCACACGGTTCCTCTGGGTCTGGCCACAACGTAGTGCTGACGCTCGAAATGTAATCAGGGATTTGCGTGTCTTTGTGGGAATTTTCGCATGCGGCACCTTCCATTCGGACCAAGGTCCAGCGTTTGCCTCTAGGGCTTACAAGGATGCAATGGCTTCGCTTGGGGTGCGGGTGAAATTTTCGTCTCCGTATAGGCCTGAGGGCAACTCTATCGTTGAACGAATGAACCGTGACTTAAAGCAATCCTTAACAGCTAGAGTTATAGGTACTGGCAGGAACTGGCTGGCCCACTTGTATACCGTTCAGCGTGCACTTAATAATCTCCCTAGAAGACCTCTGGGTGGGCGGACCCCATACGAAATGCTCTTTGGCATAAGAATGTTTGTGCCTGACCTTGAGGGTCCAGACATCGCGGCGCAATCCGCCAAGTTTGATGTAGATAACCATTCTGCTATGTTACAGGACTTACAAGAAGCCCGAGACAAACTTGCAACTACACATTTGCCTTCAGCCACAGACCCTGCGTTGCAGATTCCGGTAGCCGGCTGGCTTCCCAAGGTTGGCGAACTGGTTCGAGAGAAGGTTGAAAACAAAAAAGAATTCGGCCCCTCTTTTCGTGCACCGGTTCCAGTTCTGGGCTTGAAGGGAACACGTACAGTCATTTTACCACCGCTTCCTGGTCGCAAGGAGAACAGATACATCTCAGTGGAAAATGTCAAGCTACAGCGCCTGGCCGATCCTGAATAGTGTCACACCAGCGGTCTCTTGTCCTGCCATTTATCGGACATATGTTCGTGGCCCATCTACACGAACGGTCGCTGATGCTGTAATTGAGATGGTTGATTTGCCTGAATCCTCTCCTTTGCCTGAAACTACAATTGATCCCCAACTCTCCACCAATATCGACGAGGACGAGTATACTTATCCTGCATCTGAATCGGTGGCACATCAACCAATAACGCCACTTGAGCCCGACTCGTTATTCCTTTGATTCGGATTCCACATCTTCAAAAGTCCCATCCAAGTTCAGTCTTTTTGTATCCTGGTTTAGAGACAATTTTTTGATTCCACCCTGGACATACCTCTGGTTGGTACTTTTCTTGATTTTTTTGTTCATGTCCATTGGCTTTGTCACAGTGTTTTTTCTACTAATCAATGGTCACTATTTACCTGAACGCTCTGCTGTGGACTATGTTGCTGGAACTTTGGCTCCTCATTCCTCGTCTCACATCATGAAGCGTGACCACACATTTGTGAACATTTCAGCTTTTCCAGTTGCTGATGGCATCGTATGGGATGCAGTGAATTATCAAATCCATGGTCCGACAGAAATTATTAATGTACCTAATGTCCTTCGTGTTTCTATGGGTGATGTAGTAAAATATAATATTCATTCTGATGATTGGGATGTGCATGCCGTTGAAGCATTGTTTGCCGATTTAAAATATTATGCATCTTTTAATGCTGAAGATTTATATATGAATTCTGCGAATTATGCCGATTTGTATTGTTACCAACATTGGGGTAATCATTTTCTCCATAAGCCAAGTGCCCTGCGTAGTTCTGTTAACTACACCCAATGGGAACATTGTCCAAACCCCTTGCCAGGTAGCTCACAAACTCTTCGAAATAAGTTTACCTATTTTACTGATTTTAATCGGTCGAACCCTGCATCCTATTATTTTAGACTTAATACCACATCAACTCAGAAAATTATGTTAACACACACCAAATTGCTTTATTCAGGTTCCTTTTTAAGTGCCCTAGCTGTGGGTGGTTATGAGTACTGGGAGAATACAGTGGATTTGAAATCTATTTGGGGCTCCAAACCATGGCAGGTACAGGGAACCGAGGCATTGCATCGTGCTTGCCTCATCCCTACCCAAATTATGTTCCTAAATGCTTCCATCTATCAGACTACATGTTGGGGCTTAGCAACCACTAAACAATTGAATTCGCCCTCAATGCCATCCCTGTCGAGTTTTCCCAATGAAAGCTCACGATTCAATCTGTCCCTCGAGTCCCTGCAGGCTCTGTTACAGAATAATTCGTTTAATGTTTCTGAGCTGGATCAGTCACCCTGGTTGGTATGGCCTATATCATCTAATGCATGCCAAATGCGTTTTCACGACTTAGGTACTGGCTACGCACAGGATAAGCCTGATCCGAGGTTTACTGATTCCCGTACTGTCACTACATATTCAGTTGGTAAATTATGCAAACAATGGCTGCAACATTCGTCCCTTGATTCTGTTAAACAACATTTGTCCCTCCTTTCAGGCAATATTGATCTGTCCGACTTTGTTTTGGGACCTCGTGGTCCCCGACCTAAGAGATTCATTTATGAAACGTATAATGAACTCTGGAAGCTATCACAAATTGAAGCTGCTTCCCGTCTTCGGGAAATAGATCAAGCAAATTTGGAAAAGGTGCTTGCTGTTGTTGACAATAGTATTAATACCCTGTCTTCTCGCATTTACACTTTAGAGAATATTGTGTCCTCTGTTGTCGATATTGTACAAGATGATGTTTCTGTGTTATATCATGGTCAGAATCAATTGCGCTCAGTTATGCAGTTTGCATGGACTTTACAAACGCTTAAGTTAGGTAAAGTTCCTTGGCATTTTTTGAACACCTCTGCCTTGTTTCTACCTTTTAATTTAACTGACAAACAGCAATTCATGTCCATGAAAGATGCAACTTACACTTTATTACATATCGAAAAGATGGATCCTTTGCCGTTCTCTGTTGCAGAACTCGATTCTGCTGTGTGGCTAGTTCATGGGGTTATCGCTTTACCTTTTTCCTTGTTTGAATTTGACTCGTGCATGAAACATTACCCTGTGGGCCGTTACCAGCCCTTGGGCAGTGCTTTCCTGCATGAACTCTGGTCCTTGCCTTTCATGTATAAATGCCTTCGGGACGGCAAGGAAGTTTTTCTCACGGGGGAGTCCTGCGACTCGACTATGGGTCATTCGCTTATTTGTAAACACATTAAATTGCATGGCTCATGTAGCGTTTCCGCTCCTAATCTTGCTTGTGTGCTGAAAGGTATTCCCGCTCCTGTTATTTCTCCTACTTTCACTCTCCTTTCCAATGGTAGTTATTTACTTTTAAATAACGAAAACTGTTGTGGCCTCCAGGCTGGCATTCCTTACATTGTAACAGTTTCGCACAGGGTTGTCTGCTGCAAAAATGTGCTTTTTCCTCCCCTCATGGCAAGGTTGATATCTCTATTTGGCCTTCCATCCCTACCATGGAGGCAGATTTCAATAGACTGAGCAGAATAAAGGCACTATTATTGAACGAGGAAGTTATGCTCACGTCCGCCCGGGAGACATTCATTCTCCAGGTGGCGAGTACCCACAGTGAAATACAGGCCCTTTTGAACACTAATCTCCCCCAACATTTTGGGGAGTTAATTCATCGTATTTTTAACGCATCTAACACAGAGGGTCTGGTACACTTTTTTAAAGTCGTGGGGTCTGGTTTGGTGTCCTCCTTCCAAACTATTTTTGGTGTCATCCCGGCGTTTATTCATTCTATTTTTTCCAGCGTCTTTGGCGGTTTCCCGTTGATCATCGCTTTGGCGGCTGGTGTCCTGCTATTAATTTGTTTTCTGCGCAATGGCTGCTCCCCGATGGGACCTGCTCGATCCAGAACGCCTCCAGCTGCTCCGTGAGCGCCTTTTGGCTGGTTTTGGTGTCTTGCCATTGGCGACACTGAGTGTGTCATATACTCTTTCTTTTCGCTTTGCGTATTTCACTTGCGTGCAACCTGTAATGACTTGCATCCGCTGTCCTTTCACCTGGACTTTGGATTATTGCCTCTCCAATTCGTCATTGTCTGTTCCGGATTTTGTTCAGTTGATGGGTCCCTTAGAGGCCCATGAACAGGACTGTTCCGTTGCCGGCTGTATGGCGCGTGCGACTGCACTGGGGATTTTGGCGCAATGGGATATCTGGGCGGCTGCCCAGGATCTCCTACACCGAAGCTGTTTCAATTATCACGCAAGCTGTCCCGCATTGCTTTTGGATGCTCCCTTTGCTGAGGAGCATTCCTGCTCTTTTGATCTCATGGATTGGATGGCATCTATGTTTTTTGACGATTCCAATGATGTACTCTTGGAGGATATGGCCTTTTTCTGCACTTACACTTTCATGGATTGACCTGCCCTTCGCCGTTTGGGCGCTCCCTGTGCTCCACTGGATGTGTGTTTCTCTGTTGGACCTCTGTCTTGGCCGCCGGACTGACCAGGGGAGGGTGTCTTGTGGTTTGTTGCCTGCCTTGTTATGTTGGCCTAGGCCTAGCTGCCATGCTGCTTTTCTTTGCGCACGTTACACTGAGCCAGGGCTCCCTCGCCCTTTGCTCTTGCCAAGTTCTTTTGCGCTGTCTGCATTTTCTGTCTTTCACCTTTTCTCTTGTTCGATTTGGGCTCAGACTGCACAACATGTACAAGGTCGCATAACAATGTATTTCGGTTCTTCCTGATATGGCCAGTCTCGCGCACCCAGACATAACATTAAGCGCAATTGCCATGAAACTTTGTGTGCCTTTAATACTGCAGTTTTTACTGGCGCTTGACACACTTGGAGGAATCCTTTCCAGTGAGAAGAGCTGTGATTGTCTGCTGATGTAGTTCTGCATCTAGAGACCGAGGTATGAGGGTTCGCTAGTCAAAGCCCAGAGGTCTTCTATTTTTATAATAAACTATCTTACTGCAAGGGGAGGGTGGTAATGTTATTTATACATTTATCCACTGAGTTATGAGATGCTTTCCCCGTTTGTATTCTATGGAATTGTAACCATGCTGCTTATATTATTCATATGCATTATGCTATTAGTACTGACACGTGTACTGTACATTAGAGCACGTAAGTTGGAATAAACATTTTAACCTATCCAGTGTCTCTTCCTACGCACCTTGTGGACAAGTACGAGTGAGTGACGAAAGAGTGTTCTTGCTTCTGCGAGTCCTGAGATAAAGATACCGTGTTCTGGGTTGTCCAATCATTGGTACTTGGGTGCTAATGGGATGCTAAGCTAGTTGGGTTGGGGTTTTTGGGTGCTACGGTATATGGTAGGCAAACCACTGTATTCCGGGGTCCCATTATCCTGTGCATAGCTCTGTGTATGTGCAGAAACCTTATGACAGTACAATCCTAAAAAGTCATGCACTTTGTTGCCATGTATCCAACCTTCCAGAGCCTTTGTAGCACAATCTACAAAATCAACCCAGTCTTGAGTCTGAGCGTTTTGGGTGTCTCTGAACTTCAACCTATACTGTTCAGTGGTTAGGCCAAACCCATCTATCAGAGCACTCTTCAAGACTGTGTAATTGTCAGCATCCTCTTCTCTTACAGTGAGGAGCTTGTCTCTACCTTTGTCTGCAAAGGAGAGCCACAAGATTGCTGCCCACTGCCTCTGGGGGACCTTCTGAACTTTACAGGCCCTCTCCAGTGCAGTTATCCATTTGTGGATGTCATCCCCACTCTGGTAGGGAGGGACAATATTGTTTAGGTTTCTATGGTCATAAGACCTTTCCCTATCTCTAGGGATATTGCTGCCACCATGGGACTCTAGTCCCAACTTTCTTCTCTCTCTAAGGAGATCTAGGGATTCCCTATCTAAAGCCAATTGCTTTTTTCTGATTTCCAGCTGAGTTTCCTCATACTGGACCAGTCTGTCTCTTCTCTCATGAGAGGATTCCCTCCTGTGAGAGGAGATAGAGCTCCCTATGGAGGTGCCAGAGTGGTTAGACTCCTGAGAAGGAGATCTAGACTTCCTGGGCACACTCTTAATCCTTCTGTAGAAATAAAAACCTTCTTAGGGGTTCACTGATACATCTGGTCCTTAAGACCAACAAAGAAGAGATTGGCACAGAAGCTGTAATATCAAAAAACATGTTTTATTAACCTCAGATGAGGGAGATTGCATCTTACGGTACCCGCAGGCCACTGTAGGAGGCATTCTAATGAGTGCAGAGAACAGGGTCCTTATATATGCATTTGTTATATAGTCAGCATAAAATCAAGGGGAGGTCCTAGCACATACAAGCATGCTTATTGACTAATATGGGCATACAAAATTTGCTTGCTCCACAAAGTGGGAGGGGAGACTAAACTGCTTACATGAGTAAGAATAGCTTGACAGTTGTATACTAGGAGCAGGTGCATTCTACCAGTTAGGCCTCTCTGAGCATGTGCAAGACTCTGGAAGAGGGAGAAAGCACATGGCGAGCACATGGCTAACTAAAATGGCTGCCAAGTACAAAATGGCTTTCAGCTCATGCTAACAGCGATTCCTGCAATCTTTAACAGACGATCCTTTTAGCATGAGCTAAAGACATTGCCATGATCTAGTAGAGACATAGAAAATATTTTGCACATTTTCTTCTCATAAATTCATCAATATCCTATGCTAGGTGGGCATTTACATTCTAAACATTTCATTAAGCAGGTATATACAAGGTATAAGCAGGAGTACAAAGTGAACAGAGCATTGGGTCATACAGGTAGCAAGAGAGAATAATGACTATTATCTCAAACAGAAATCTCAATATTTTCCAATCCTAAGCAGAAAGCAAATACCAAAACCATCTAGTCTAATTTTAAGTTTCAGGGCTCTGATGGGGGCTCGTCAAATCAATTTAAAAATAGCCAACAGCACATACCTAATAAAAAACATTTTCAATAGACTTTCTCAGTATTTTATGAGGGCTGAATTATCAATAAATATACTTAAGAAAAGAGTAAAGTAACATGCTCAGATGAACTTTTCTCGTGCAGAATAAACATTACTCTTAAAAAATATTAAAGCAATCAGACATATTATTACAAAAAACAATTGTGGCTCCGGGGGACCAGGAGGACCACACAAGACCATAGGAATTAGGACAAGGAGCCGCAAAGGGCTGCTCCTCCTCAAAAATGGGACGACCAAAGGGGTACATTACTAACAAAAAAAAGTCCTTGAACCAACCAGCCAGAGGGGAGTCTTCTCCCTGTGTCCGTTTGAGCCTCACAGGCAGGCTCTTGTTGTTCCCACGGTGGAGCTGCACAACTTGCAACTCAAGAATCACGGAGAAGAAAAAGTCTTTCTTTCAGGATAGGGCAATCACCCCCCAGGGCAAATACCCTCAATGATCCTATCCAGTGTCTCAGGCAGTGCACCAGTTTTCTTCACTTTAATCTAACAGGCACCAAGGGCATAGCACCTGTACCCTAAACTCAAGTCCTTCCCTAACTCCTGTATCTGCACCTCTGGCGCACTGCTCTTTTGTTGGGGCACAAATTGTACCCAATGTGCTCGGGCATCTTTTGATCAACAAACAAAGGCGTAGACTTGCATTCACTTTGGACCAGGACTAAGAGGCCTGAAGCAACCCTTGTTTCAAAGGGGGTCACCTCAAGCAAAAGCCTCCTTGCCGTCCTTGTCGTTCTGTGACTCTCTCAGCTGGGCATCAAAAACTGGATCCACACAAAGATTTCTCCATCCTGATTTGTAACCCCGTCTTTCGCCCAAGACAGTGGCAGGGGTACACACTTCACGTCCCAGTGCTTCCGCCTTCACTGAGGTCCTAGTTGCCAGCAACGCCTATGCTGGTTCCTTTCACTTTGGCTTCAAGCTGCAGTGGCGCTGACTCCCAGGCTGGATCTGATGTCCGGGCCCCTCTGGCAATGGTTGTAAGGCAGCAAATATCTATTGGTGGACAGAACAAGAGGTCTTTAGACAAGGCACAGAAATAATCTAACAACAGAGAGGATAGTCTCAAAATACTTCCTTAGTCTTGGGGCGCCCCATACATTAGCAAGGCACCCAAGAACCACTTCATCTATCTGAGAGTAGAAAACCCTGGACCTATTGGCAAGTATAAAAGGAACGTTTTGGTGAACTGACAAGAGTAATACATCACCCAATCCCAAACAGCCAAGGAAGTCTGTGTTCATTTACTAAATTCTGAGGAAAAGAGAAAAACAATACAGACATACTCCAAATACTTACATTGGTGTATTCCTATATTACTAATCTGAAGAACCCTCAAGAAAAAGGAAATGTTCTACACTTTTACTCATAGATTTTACATTACTTGTACAGGACTGCAGACACTTGTAAAATAATTTCTCTTACAGGTTATGCTTAGGACCATGCTCTCATGTTATAGGTGCAGCAGGAAAATCTAAGACTGCTAATCTAACAGGGATTCTTATTGCAAAAAGAACTAAACTTCAACATAGTGGGTACTTTTTCTCCAGCAGAACATGTTATGACAAACAAACTCCTATAAAACAATATTTTCCTTCAAAATGTTTGCTAAGGATCACATGAGCGTCTTTCCTGCATTGTACTTTTCACGATCTGGACTATGCAACATCATTTTCAAAAGAAAAAAAAACCCTATCTCCAGCTCTAATAAGGGCTGTCAGCTTATTTACACAGACTAGCTAATAAAAGACTAGCAATGCCCTTGCAAAACTGTATAGAACATGAGAATAACATAAACAATAATAGTGTTGCCACCTGAGATTTTTGAACAGAAACCCCCACTATACAATTTTCCTTAAAGATCAAATAAGGGAACATCAATCTGTTCTACTCATTCTTTCATTCAGGATGGGCAGTAACATAGCTTATGTGTTTCATCTTTTTATTAATTCTAACAATTTTAAAACAGTATTACAGAATAGCCAATTGTAATTGTAATTGTAAGTAGCATTTATATAGCGCAGCTGTCACCCAACGGGCATCCTGGCGCTGGGATTACCTAAATCACTGTGCAGCTATAAAACTATGAATCATCATGCGCCAATCTCTCAAGGCTATTCTTTTGGAAAGAGCCTGGTTTTTAGCTTTTTTCTAAACTGCAGTAAGTCATCAGTCTGTCTGAGTTCACTTGGTAGTTTATTCCATAGCCTTGCGGCTGCATAGCCAAATGATCTACCTCCTAGTCGGGTTTTCTTGACTCATGGGGTACATACTAGGTGGGCTGCCAAGGAACGAAGACTTCTAGCTGTGGAGTACCAAGTAAACATTCTCTGTAATGGTTTAGGCCCCATTTTGTGTGCCGCCTTATGAACAATGCAAAGTGCCTTAACTGTCATATGGCCATTTCCTAGACAGCTTTAGACAGACTCAAAAAAGTGAGAAAAAGAAGAGAGAAAACATAATTTTGCCTACCCTTAATTTGTACAGGAGCTAGCCTCCTTCCCCCATTTTGACAGTAGGAAAACCTGAAACAGGTTTTACTTCTGTCAACACTTTCAACCCCTATTTGTAGCAACTAGGCATAAACAAACTTGTAGGAGATATCTTAGAAAGTGGCTATTCTCTGATTCAGTCTAACATAATGCAAATTGAGTTAACTTTAAACCAATTTTTCTACAGCAATTGTACTAGAGTAACATGAGGGCGCATGAATGCAAACTAAAATCCATTTCCTCCTTATCGTAGCCCCTACACAGTATTCTTTAAAACTAAAACCATTATTTTATATAAATGGCAGATCAATGTTCAACTGAGGGTTGTCTTCCTTTCGTGGCATAGGACTGCGCAAAACGTGTGTTTGCCAAAAATAGGAAGCAAAGCTTCTCTTTCTCTCTTTGCGCTATCATCTCGTCTTTCCAAAAACTTCACCCTGCTAAGTTGCTAAATACAGAACTCCGACCTTTGACCCGTTCAGCAGCTGCTCATTTTTGTGTGCAAGGCTTGCCATGCGGTTTTGTAATGCAAAGCAACTCTGGAGAATCACAGCGAAAAGCAGTCCTATACTTATTTTCATTTATGTACAGTGGTGTGCAATCTAGTAATGCAGAGGCAGCTGTTTATTTTATACTTGCATATGTATACTTTTATTGAAGCCTAAGAGCACGTTAAAACTGCCTTGAGTGGTAGAACTGCTTGTAAAATTGTGAATTTTAGCTCAATTTCGACTTTGGTGGTAGGGGCACTTAAAAATGAATATCCTACAATATTTTTGCATAATAGGAACCCCCAGAGTGTTCTCTAGATAGCCCAGGAATGGGAAATCAGAAATGCATAAGATATACCCTTTTAAAAACAAGTTTTGTACGGCTGGGTAAAGTGACATTTCACATTTAAGTTCCCTTCTTATTGCGGTACAGCACTGCTTAAATTCAACTTTGATGCTAGGAATTCACAGTATGATGATTAGGCTTTATAAAGATGAAAAAACGAATTTAAAGCATTTATTTTTAGCAATATATTTTTTTCCCATATAATAATTATTATTTTTTATCAATAAAACCAACCATTTTGATGATTCCACATTGGAAAAGCAAGCTTTATTCGTAGCCTATCATATTTAAACACATTCATTCATAACCCTAAGCACAGAAGCCTTACTTGAAACAGGAAAAGTCTGCGCCACTTTTAATGGACAGTTATCATTTAACATCAGAACCATAGATATACTTATAAAAAAGGCATTAAGAAAGGAAATCCCTACTTTCAATTTTGTTCTCTGTTATCCAAAATATTGAAACTGGTTTTTAGAAACTTTTAAAATAGGGCAGGCCCTTATACCAGGTTTACACTGACTTAAAATATCGCTTGACACAGCATTCCTGTCTGTGGCCGTGAGCAGGAATAGCCATATGCTATTTATGCAGCTGTTGTGTGTCAGCAGGCGTCGAATTTTCACGCCTTTCTCAGGAAAAAACCCCTTTATTATTTGAAATACCCTGACAGAGTTAAATTTCCATTTGCTGTGTCAAACGGTTTCTTTTCAGTTAGTTAGTTTAAACACAGCTGTCGGAAAGCTTTTTTCTCGGGTGCTGAAAGAAAGGCATGTCACAGTCTATTTAAAAACTGAGGCATTTAAATGCAGTCAAATCTATCTTTCTATAATGTGTATTTAGTTCAGCAACGACCAAATTCACTCAAATGATGTGCATGCCTTTTAATGTCTAATACAATTTTTAAAGAAAAGGCTGTAACATTGTGTATTTAAGTCTATTGATTACAAAACACACAATTTCGTTTTTCTACCTCTCTGTATGAGGCCTATTTTAATCCTATTGAATACGAATTCTAATTTTATGTTTAGCATTGTGGCAAGTTGCACACATGTATAGTGTCTTACTCTGTCAATTTAATAGTAACATGCAGCTGTTTAGCATATGTTACATAATTTATTTCTGGATTTTTATTTAATATGTAAGTAACTAAATGACATTTTGCATAACAGAATAATGACAGCAAAAAAAACATAAACAAACTCATTGAGCTCATTCAGACAGTTACAGAAGGACACAACACAGCGCGCTTAAAGCTAGCCATTCGTACACAGAGTACTCACACAAATATTACCAATGTCAAACCAAAAACCCCACATAGACATTTAAACACACATTGAACCCACAAATCAATACTTAGGACAGCTTACAAAGTGTACGCAAGACCAACCTATTTGTAAATACTAATTGTAAGTCATATTTACAAGAAGAGCTCTCAAAAGTAGCCCAAAAAACTGTTCCATGGTCAAATTCGCCAGTTTTGGCTGGTAGAACACTCAAAAAGCGCTCTGCATATCACCACTTATGAATGTTACTAAGTGCGCAGATCCGGATCCGTTTTATGTACATATTTAGTTCCATGGGGTACTTAGTCACCAAGGAAGAAATATCTTTTTACTATACCTAAACCTATTTAGGTATCCCCTCTGAGGGAGTCAACTGAGTACTTCCTAAATCCATATCGGTACCTCCAAGACAGCAACACTTTCAACAAAGTGTGCTGGTAACAGGCATGCCAAAAATATTATAGCATATATAATATTATACTCCAAGTGACACTTAACACAATGTGTGCCGTTCAAATTTTCAAAGTTAGAAAAAAATCTCCTCATTACCTGCCTATATGAATTGCAATGCATATATAACTTACAAAACAAATTCCAAAATTGGCCAATCATACAAACAAAGCCACAGTAAGTGTTACTAAAACTACCTTACCAATCAAAGGCATCAAACCAACAGCAAGTGCCGCAAAACGGCTCTTACCAATCAAATGGTGTCCAGGTTCCAACTGCCAAGTTCTGAGTGACCTAACGGTCGTTTTAAAATACTCACGCCAAAGAAGTTCTCAGTCGGGAGCGGCAAACACTTGGAGGATCAGAGCAGGAAGACCAGAAATATACTGGGCTGGAAGACAAAACAATCTCCGTGCGCAGGGTACCTCCTCAGTAGATTCCTGTCCTGTACTCCTCAGTAGATTCCTGTCTCCCTTCAAGACCACTCCCTTGGATAGCCGCTGCACCGATGAGTCCCACTTTCGGGCGCCATTTGTAGAAATAAAAACCTTCTTAGGGGTTCACTGATACATCTGGTCCTTAAGACCAACAAAGAAGAGATTGGCACAGAAGCTGTAATATCAAAAAACATGTTTTATTAACCTCAGATGAGGGAGATTGCATCTTACGGTACCCGCAGGCCACTGTAGGAGGCATTCTAATGAGTGCAGAGAACAGGGTCCTTATATATGCATTTGTTATATAGTCAGCATAAAATCAAGGGGAGGTCCTAGCACATACAAGCATGCTTATTGACTAATATGGGCATACAAAATTTGCTTGCTCCACAAAGTGGGAGGGGAGACTAAACTGCTTACATGAGTAAGAATAGCTTGACAGTTGTATACTAGGAGCAGGTGCATTCTACCAGTTAGGCCTCTCTGAGCATGTGCAAGACTCTGGAAGAGGGAGAAAGCACATGGCGAGCACATGGCTAACTAAAATGGCTGCCAAGTACAAAATGGCTTTCAGCTCATGCTAACAGCGATTCCTGCAATCTTTAACACTTCCTGGGGGGACAAAGAGGGCATCATTCTGATCATCCTCATCATCTTCCACAGGAGGGATTGGGTTATCCAGGTCAGGGTCATTGTCACCCTCCTGGCCAGTCTCAGAGGGGGGGCTGGGGGTATTGGTACCCCTGGCCTCCTCCTCTTCCTCTGCCCCACCCTCAGCTCCTACCCCTTCAGTCCCCAAGGGCTTACTAAGGTCATAAGCCACCAACAACTCCTTGAGGTGTTGGGTGGTGGGGCTTTGGCCTGTCCTTATTTTTCTCAAGTTACATAAAGCTCTCAATTCCAAGAATGGGAGTGTATCATACTTGGAGGGTGGAAGCTCAATGGCTTCCTGCAAGGATTCTTTGGATCCTGCCCTTAAAGACATTACTAGTGTGGTGTGGTGTATGCACTACCTACTCTAGTGTGGCCTACTAAACTCTCTTGAGTTGTAGAAAGGGTTGTGCTATCCCTTAACACACAACTCTAAGTTCAGTAGAACTTACTGTATTCTAAGCTTAAATTATATGTACCTTAGGTACCTTTAGTGGTTTTCAGTTGATCAATTCAATTGAGATTATCTGGTAAAACAATAGCAAGCTGGAATCCCACCGCTGCACACCAATGTGAGAAGTTGGTCTGGCATATGCTGTCCACTAATTATAGTGGGCACCTTGCACCAGTCCAAACAACCCCTTATTGGAGATAGGTTAAAGACAACCTTATTGAAAGCTATCCTAGTGATAGCTATGGAGAGCAGCCTTCAGGCTAAGTCTTGAAGGAATGTAAAGCAGCTTGTTTTACCAGTCTATAATCTCTTGGGTGACCAAATGAAAGAGCACCACACCAGGTATATATTCAAAATATATGTATTTATTGCTAAACACACCCCTCTAGTCTCTTTATGAGGCTAGAGTTCGAAGTACATAAGTTATAAGTTATTAAATCACAGTAATAGCACAAATACACGTTTGGGCCCTAGGGGCGTACCAAACCATATACCAAAAAAGTGGTATGCGAACCACGACTGAACTAGACACTAGGCCTAGAGCCTCTAGAAGTGCTTGGACCACAAGGAACCACCCAAGGTAGTGACACAGGGGACCTACGGGAGACGCGTGCAGTGTAAATACACAACCGCGATACGCCGTTGACTTCTATGGAGAAAGTCGGGATCGGGAAATTAGAGAAAAGGGACACTTAACAGAGGACTAGGACAAAACCCTTTGGGATCTAGGACTTTGAAGAGTCTCTACCCACGGGAGCACCGGAGTACTCGTGTTACCTCACCCAGGGAAGCCGGGTGCATAGGTGCCTTTCGGGGTCGGGTTTCGTCGTCGATTCGAATGGCGATCTGCTGCAAAGTGCTGCTGGCGGCCAAGAGAAAAGTGTCCGGGTGGATCCAAGAGTGGATCGGAGTTCTGAAGAACCTGAAAGCAGAGGGGACAGAGTCTGGGTCACTAGCCAGTGACCAGGAAGGCGATGGACAGATGCCCACCGATGTCGAGTGCTTCAGGTGCGTTGACGGTCATCTTGACTCTTCAGCCACGAGGTCCAGGAGGCGTTGTCGGCGACCAGGAGCAGGATTCTGGCTGGTACACGATGTCTGTCGAGTGCTGAGGTGTTGGCGACCGGATTGGACCTAACAAGCCTTGGCAACGGCAAGTCTTGGTGAAGATGTAGATCGTCGATGGTGCAGACCAGCAAGGTCTGTGGAACTCACCCCACGAGGGTAAGTGAGGGCAGGCCTGGAGCAACCAGGATGCCAAGTAAGAAAAGGATTGGCCTTCATTAAGGGCTACTAGCCAACGGGCTAGCGACCGCAAAGGAGCCTCGTGACGCCGCACGTGGATCTGGCTTACAGGACACTCGTGGAGTGGGGGCCAGTGATCTTTGGTGCAAGTGGTGCTGGAGGCTAGGGATACTCGGAGCCCAAAGCACGACTTCTTGGGAGACCCAGAAGAGGATGCACTTGCAAATGTGCTCGGTGTCCAGGGGTCACGGTCTCAAGTCACCCACGATAGCCACGGGCCTCAGCTTTGCTGGGGACTCAGGGTAGCCTCGGGGAAGTCTGAGAATCCACCTCTGGTGATGCGATGACTTCGGCGTCCGACGGGAGCTTCAGAAATGCGAACTGGACAGATGCTTCTTTGGTGCCTGCCAAGCAGGGGAGTCACTCCTTGACCCCAAGGGAGATTCTTCTGTCCTCTAATCGTGAGTAGAGCGTCGAAGGTCCAGGATTCAGTTACAGAGTTTCGTCCAGGGATAATCTAAAGTCCTAAGGACTGGGTTCCTACCTTTATACTAAAGATAGGGGTTGGACTACTCTGTGGCCCCACCTATGGGTGGGTCAGGGCAGAGGGGTGGCTACACCCCTTTCCCTTTGTCCAGTTCGCGCCAAAGCAGGGGCTGCAAGCCCCTGATCCGGTTTGAACTGGGGTATGCACAGGGACACCAAATGTGCCCCCAGTGCAGGACTTCAAAGCACCCGAAAGTGCTCCCGCCCAGCCCCAATACACATTATCCTGTCTGGGGAGGTGGTCACACCTCCCTGGGACAGGAAACCTATTGTCCAGGCCTCCCCTGCCGGAGTTTCGTCCAGCAGCAGGAGGCCAGACTTGTGTCTGTGGCAGCAGCATCCATTTTGTGATGCCAGGGCTCTGGAAAGAAGTTACCGGACTAGTCAGAGTTAACATGTCTTTCCCTCTAGAAGGGTGGAATGCTACCCCCGCCGCCAGGATTGGCGGGGGGGGTAGTATTCCAAGATGTTTGACACCAAACACGACATGTTTAGGTGCAGCCATTCCAAAGTTAGCATTTTACCGCGAGGATATAATGCGCTTAAGAGTATATGGTCAGGCTGCACTACAAACAGCATCAGAGATGGTCTCCAAACGCTCCAGAGGGGCCCTGCTTATGCAGGGGCACCCTCTCACATAGGAACCACGCACTCTGCCTTCAGGATTGATAAGGCCTGCCATAGGAGTGACTTTTAGGTTTATATGTGTGTATGCGTTTAGTGATATAGGTAACCTATATCACAGTAAGGGGTGCATGCACCACCTTACCCAGGCTGCAGTAGCAGACCTGTGGTGTCAGTTTGGATGGCCTTCCAGGGGTGGCATAATACATGCTGCAGCCCCTGGCAGGCCTCTGAGGTACCTATGCCCTAGGTACATAGTATACCATATACTAGGGACTTATAAGGGCACTCCAGATTCCAATCAGTGATGTGCCTAAGGCACATGGAAACCATTTTACAGAGAAAGCAGATAGACTGGGGCCCTGAATAGCATGATCCCAGTCCAACTAAGTCATAAACCAGCAAAACACCATAAAAAAAGTGGGGGCAACCATATAGTCAGATTCCACCTTCCTACATCCCGGGTACGCATTGTACAGCAATGGACCGATCGGTGTGCCCGGCCGGCCCATTGCATTGAATGTGAGCGGGTACGCGTTGTATCCCGGGTACGCGTTGTAGAGCAATGGACCGATCGGTGTGCCCGGCCGGCCCATTGCATTCAATGTGAGCAGGTACGCGTTGTATCCCGGGTACGCGTTGTAGAGCAATGGACCGATCGGTGTGCCCGGCCGGCCCATTGCATTCAATGTGAGCGGGTACGCGTTGTATCGCGGGTACGCGTTGAACTGCAATGGACCGATCGGTGTGCCCGGCCGGCCCATTGCATTCAATGTGAGCGGGTACGCGTTGTATCCCGGGTACGCGTTGAACTGCAATGGACCGATCGGTGTGCCCGGCCGGCCCATTGCATTCAATGTGAGCGTGTACGCGTTGTATCCCGGGTACGCGTTGAACTGCAATGGACCGATCGGTGTGCCCGGCCAGCCCATTGCATTCAATGTGAGCGTGTACTCGTTGTATCCCGGGTACGCGTTGTACAGCAATGGACCGATCGGTGTGCCCGGCCGGCCCATTGCATTCAATGTGAGCGGGTACGCGCTGTATCGCGGGTACGCGTTGAACTGCAATGGACCGATTGGTGTGCCCGGCCGGCCCATTGCATTCAATGTGAGCGGGTACGCGTTGTATTGCGGGTTCGCGTTGAACTGCAATGGACCGATCGGTGTGCCCGGCCGGCCCATTGCATTCAATGTGAGCGGGTACGCGTTGTATCGCGGGTACGCGTTGAACTGCAATGGACCGATCGGTGTGCCCGGCCGGCCCATTGCATTCAATGTGAGCGCGTTGTATCCCGGGTACACGTTGTACAGCAATGGACCGATCGGTGTGCCCGGCCGGCCCATTGCATTCAATGTGAGAGGGTACGCATTGTATCGCGGGTACGCATTGAACTGCAATGGACCGATCGGTGTGCCCGGCCGGCCCATTGCATTCAATGTGAGCGGGTACGCGTTGTATCCCGGGTACGCGTTGAACTGCAATGGACCGATTGGTGTGCCCGGCCGGCCCATTGCATTCAATGTGAGCGTGTATGCGTTGTATCCCGGGTACGCGTTGTACAGCAATGGACCGATCGGTGTGCCCGGCCGGCCCATTGCATTCAATGTGAGCGGGTACGCGTTGTATCGCGGGTACGCGTTGAACTGCAATGGACCGATCGGTGTGCCCGGCCGGCCCATTGCATTCAATGTGAGCGGGTACGCGTTGTATCGCGGGTACGCGTTGAACTGCAATGGACCGATCGGTGTGCCCGGCCGGCCCATTGCATTCAATGTGAGCGGGTACGCGTTGTATCCCGGGTACGCGTTGAACTGCAATGGACCGATCGGTGTGCCCGGCCGGCCCATTGCATTCAATGTGAGCGTGTACGCGTTGTATCCCGGGTACGCGTTGTACAGCAATGGACCGATCGGTGTGCCCGGCCGGCCCATTGCATTCAATGTGAGCTTGTACGCGTTGTATCGCGGGTACGCGTTGAACTGTAATGGACCGATCGGTGTGCCCGGCCGGCCCATTGCATTCAATGTGAGCGGGTACACGTTGTATCGCGGGTACGCGTTGTACAGCAATGGACCGATCGGTGCGCACACATTGGCTGGGGCCTGGCATGGCAACAGACGCGTTTTCGAAGCTCCAACGAGTCTGATGCAGTGAATTCAGTTGGCCAGCCACAACAATGTTGCAAAATCATGGGTGTCATGAAGTTGAAGATTTGAAGGATGCTGTGGGCGTGTATTAGTGCTGCTATACCATGGATTGGTCAGATTTAGAAGATGCAAACGACTTGGACCTATCACTTTGGACACATGAGACAGTATCTGCCTCTGCAGCACAAATATAATGCTGGCTGTTCCCCTGAGAGCTCACTTGCCTGCACTACATGCTCCAGGACGACATCTGCCACCAACACTGCTGCTGTTTATGCATCCTCTGGCTCCTGCAATGGCACGTACTGTGGAGAGAGCCCCAGCCTTCAGCCTTGAGGAGAACCAGGCCCTGCTGGACAGCCTCCTTCCACAGTACAGCAAGCTGTATGGGAAACCAGGGGAGCAGGTGAGTGTGCTGTCCACTGCATCACTAATTGTGCATGTTGTCTGACTAGCAGGACTTTCACTGTGCACACCACTGGCTAGCATGCCCACTGAGTAGTTGTCACACCCCAAAGTGTGTAGTTACATGCACTGAACTGGTACAGTGCAGTAACAGTGCATTCCAACTAGGTTTACTTCCCATGCAATGATACCATGTAGTGACTGCTGGCAAACTGTTCATAGCCATTGTTGCACTGCCTGTGTACATCATATGCCCCTGTAATTGAGACATGTATATCCAACTGTGTGATGCACGTATATGTTGCATGTGTAGTAATGGCCTTTTCACTTTGTCATCCTCACAGGTTGATGCCCACCAGAAGCAGGACATCTGGCTGACCATCGCCCGGAAAGTAAGATCCGTGGGGGTCTACAGGCGCAGGATTCGCAACTGCCAAAAGAGGTGGCAGGACCTTCGTGGCTGGACCCGGAGGATCGCAAGGGTCCAGCTGAAGCTGTCGCCTCCTCGCAGGAGGGGCGGACACCGGACCCTGACCCCCACATGCTCCGGATCCTGGCGGTGGTCTTCCCTGACCTGGATGGGCAGCTGAAGGACAGACAGCAGCAAGTAGGGGGTGAGTCCATGACTCCACTGTGCACTTTGTCTGACATGCTATGTGCCCTCCTCTGGCCTGGTTAAACTTCCACAGTACATCAGTCATGTGGTCCAGGACCCATGTCCCTCATTTGTTACATGCCCACTTCTCCTCTGATACGCATATGTGTGGCCCTTATAGTCAGGAAATTGTGTCATTTGGGGACTGTGTCATTGCATTTTGCTTTGCTCAAGGTGGGGGACAGCATTTGTTCCCGTGACTATGTTGTGCGATTCATGGGTGGGTCAATTGCTTACACAATGCCTAAGTTCTGACATGTGATCTGAGTGTAACTTTGATATGTGGTCCGCTTGCTGCTCTGACTCACCACATGTCCCTGGGGAATGTGGCACACACCCATGCTGCTGGTGGGAACAATATTTGGGCCTCAGGAGTATGTGTATCCAGTGTGTCACACATGCTTAGCCACCTGCCTACTGTCCAGGACTCATCCCTCTTACAGGTGGAGCTGGACAGTCATGCCTACTCCAGGGCATACAATACACTCTGAACTCCCACTCCTGTGTATCATCTGGCATGTTGTGATCAGTGAAATGTACCCTCAGGTGTCTGCCTCTGTCTCATTGTGCTGTGTCTTCGTTGTCAGGACTACTGCTATGTTCATCGGTTGGGGCTCAGCATGCCATCTGAGATGTGACCATGATAGACGATACTTCTGTGACTTATAGGTGTCTGATCACTTGACTGTGCACACAGGTGTTTGCGACTGTGACTTTCAGGCAGCTGTATTTTCATTCACAGCACACTGTGAGGTGCTCATGTTCAGAGAGTTGTGTTTCATGTCCCCCATATGTCCAGTTGGTATGACGTGGACAAATAGTAGTACAGATGATGTGGTTTTTGGGGGATGGACATGTGCACTTGTCAGTCACATAACTTGCATTCCCCATGCCCTCGGATTGTGACACAGTGCAGACTGTTGTTGTCTGGCTGCCATGGCCATGTGACTTGAGACAGTAATGTATGACTTTGCATGCATTCCTGTGTCATGGCATTCAACTTCCTGGGACTGATCCTGCAGGGGAGTGACATGTGCAACATGCACCCCATTGTGGCATTGACTATCCGGACATGGGTGCATCATGGTGTCTGGTGCTGGTATGCATCACATGCATTTCTAATTAGAATCTGGACATCCCTTTATCCGGACACCTGCACTGACTCAGTGGCAAGAGATGTGATGTGTGCATGTTCACATGCTTCACCGTGTTCCCTGCAATGTCCAACAACTGTGTAGGTGGTGCATGTGTCCACACTGGGGTCTTACCATCAGACAGGCACCAGACAGATGGGTGCAAGGGCAGGAGGGGTGTGAGTCCCATGGTTGACCATCAGACTGACAATTGGCTTCCCCGAATCTGTGTGAGGACTTTAGGCAATGTTCAACTAAGGATGCCAGGGCTTGCACTGTAATGTGCTGTACTTACTGTGGTGTGTGCGGTCAGTGCAGGTGACTGATGTTTGTCTGTTTCCCTAATTGTTTGCAGATACATCCACGGCCACAGGAGGGGACAGCTCCACGGACCAGGAGGAGCAGCGGAGCCAGACTGGGTCAGCATCGGACGAGTGGTCAGAGGGACCCAGTGGCACGGAGGGCGAGGGGAGCCACACCGAGGAGTCCTCAGCACCATCCACCTCAGCTGGGGACCACAGCAGCTCGGAGGATGACTCCCTTGTGGAGGCGGGTCTCGGCAGCCACCAAAGGCCAGCTAGTCTGTCTGGCCCCGCCACCACCACCACCACCGCCCTCCCATCGGCTCCCATTCCTGAGGTCCGTGGAGGCTCCTGTGCTCGGGAGCGTGTCTCCTTCGTGCCAGGCACCACACCCCCTGCCCCTGTGTCCCCTGCTGCCCTGAGTGAGGAGTCTGTGTACCTCTTTCGACAGCTCCATGTAGGGCAGACAGCAATGCTGAGTGTCCTCCATGCACACACCACTCTGTTGACACAGCTGGTGTCGTTCATGGAGGGCATCTCGACGGGTATGTCTGCCCTACAGAGGAGCAATAGGTCCATGGACTCCTCCCTGATGGCAGCAGTGTCCCTCCTCCAACAGTCCCTCACCCCTCCCACCTCTGCCCCATCCACACTTCCTGCCCCCCTACCTGTCCAAAGCACATGCACACCTGCACAGTCATCCAAACACACAGACACGAGCAGCACAGACACACCCTAGAGTAAGGCAAGACGTGCACACAAGCATCTTCAGGGGACTGATACCACAGACACAGGGGATGGGGAACACACACACACGCAGGCATCCACATTCACTCCGCAGTCCTCCAAATCCTCTCCCTCCAAGACCCCTTCCCTTGCCTCGCCTGCTACCCCACCTACACAGCAGGTCTTCCTGTGTGACCTCGGCCTCTTCCCCACCATTCCTGCTGACCCAGCACACCAGGGGAAGAGGAAGTCCACCCACACAGAGAGGAGTGCCCCTCGCCCCCGGACACCCTTCCCCAGGTGCAGGCAGACACAGGAGCCCATTCGGAAGTCCCCCCAGAGCAGGACGAGCAAGACCCCACCACCACCACGCAGCTCCAGCGCCCAGTCTCTCTCCTCCATCTCCCAGGCCACCACTGCACAGGTTCCCCCACCACACCCTGCCCCAGGTTCCCCCACACACCGATACCACATCCCCAGACTGCTTAGGCCCTCCCCCTGCCACTTGCTCTTCCCCCCAACCCAGACGCTCTGCCTGTTAGTGGCACTGTTGTGGGGACCGGGTCCCCCCCCTCTGTCCTGCCCACCTCATCTGCCCACCCTTCCACTCCCTTGGAGTCATGCACTGCAGTGGAGTCCACAACCACCACGTCTGACTCGGGCACTGCAGTGGGTACCCAGTCCACTACATCAGTCCAGCCCACTGCAGTGGTTGCGGCACCCACACCAACTGACTTGTGTACCACGGTGGTGCCGGCCCCCCCTGAGTCAGACACCTCCACTGCAGTTGCCGGTGACACTCCTGCACCCACCACCCCTACACTGCCTCACTCTGCCATCCCCTGATCCTGTCCCTGCGGTGCCTGGCCTGCCCCTTGTATGCCCCTCCAAGGGTGATGTCCCCCAACCGTACCAGTGCAGGCAAGCAACGTGTGACCAGTTGTCACTTCTCACCCCGTTGGTACTGTGATTTTGGACTGGCCATTGGCCTTAGTTTCTTTTGGACTTCCGTTTTTACCCTGACATTTGCTGAATAAAGCCTCTTTTTGTTTACTTTTGGGTTTTCTTTTGATGTACATGATGTGTATGAGTAGCATCCTGCATTTGCAGTTGTAATAGTGTTCACATCAGGACAATGAAGTGTTGCAGTGATGGACTCCATGTGGTCCATGGGATATGTGTCCTGTTGTATTCTGGATCTATGGCATCCTTTGCTACAGTCTGAGGGTGTAATGTTCAGCATTTGACACAGGGATGTCCTTTTTGCATTTGTAAATGAACATCTTTGTCTTACACTGATGCACATCTGGTGGGCTTACCACTGTTCAATGTTCCGATTTCCCTGACTGTGTGCCCAGCTCCACTGGACATGCAGTTTTGCACATCAATGTCGAAGGACTCATCTGTGTATACAGTGCAACTTGCTTGACACGTGTTTGGTGTGTGTGCAGATGACTGACGTGACACCCCCGTACCCAGGCTGATGTGAGCAGAGCCTTCTGTGTGTTGTGGTTGTTGACTCACTGACGGAGTGTTCTGCTGACATGTTTGGGTCGTGCACAGACAAGGTTTGGCACAGCGGACCTTCCACAGGAGTGCTGTGCCCTCATGGCAGTGTGTAATCTGGTGACATTGCGTGGGCCTGTGTTGTGTAAGCATGTCTGTGCGTGTTCCCTTCCCTTTTCCTACACAGGCTGTGTTCCTAGGGATGTTCCTGTTTGTGATGCTTGCTGAGTTGTTCTGTGTTCATCCAGCATCTTGGACCTGGTTTCTCTGTGATGTGGGTGCATGGCAAACTAATGTTCATGAGGTTGTCATCCCAGGTTGTCTTTGTTGTCAGTGCTGGGGATGTGGGCAAACGCAGATGGGACACATTCAGGATTCCCCTTGGCACTTGTTGTTTACACAAGTAATGTGATTTACAGTTTGTGTTAGCTTACAGTGATTGTGACACGTTGTGTGTGTGACTGCTGCCACTCCTCAGGGTCAGAGCTGCAATGTTGGTAGTTGTGTACGTGTGTTCTTCGTGTGTCACCTTGGCTTCTTCATTGGTGTGTGACTATGGCCAGGATCCCATTGATTGTGGTGGATTTCACATCATGCCCATGTACAGCATACTGTGCTGTGTGTCAGACATTGACAAGTCTTGTTGACTGGCCATGTGTGATAGGTTTCTGCACCTTGGTTCCCACCACCACCCCTGGTATTGTCATGGGTGCATGTGCAATGTCACCAGTCCATGTGAGCTTCACTGCTGCACATTGGTGGAGATCAGGGTGTGTGGTGTTGAGTGTGTGCAAAAGAGAGTTGTTGCACGGCCAGACCCCTATCTCCATATTGGCCTTGGCTGGCAGGCCGTGCTGATTGATTGGAGCTTGTGTAGGTGTGATGGTAGTTAGTTGCTCAGGACACATGGCTGGGGTTCACAGTGTGAACGACATCTAACATTGTCATCACAGTGGGATTATCATGCAGGCTAGTGTCAGCACAATATGGGGTCCCTGGGGGTAGTGCTGTGGTGGGTCTGTCTCTTGCTGTGTTAGTTGCTGTTCCTACAAGCTTGTGTGACATGTGTAATTTGTGCTCCCTCTCATCTAACAATGCCTGATTGCCCACATAGGGGATTTGGATCCATGAGTTACTTTTGTGTGGCACTGTATGTGCATCTGTGTAATTGGTATTCAGGCCTCATCATGTGTTGTGTGGTTGCCTGGGGACACTGGCACCCCCCTCACCTGTTGTGTTTGATGTGCAGTGTGGGTCTGCCTGTTTGTGCATCTGCACCACTGCATTGGCATATCTTTAGTGTGCTATTGGCTGTATGTTGTTTGGTGGGTTTCACCTGCTGTCCCTGGGACTCCTAGGTCATCAGTCAGCACAATGATCATTGTTTGTGTGTCCCATTGCTGCCATGGTATGTTATTTTTTCACCTCACATCTACAGTCTCCACAGGGTGTCTACATTTGTGTGCCCATTGGTGCAAATATGTGGGTCTGCATTATGATGGTCACTTCTGTCATTGTGTCATTGATGGATGTTGACAGTGTCAGCCCCCATGGGTGATGTTTGTCTGCACATGGCCAAAGGTATGTCTTATTTGCACTGCACTGTTTGCCTCACACAATCTATGTTGCTATGGGACACAAGCACTACTTTGCCACTGATGTGTTTGTTGTTCTGTGACCAGGAATCATCCATGCAGTTTGGCAGTTGCAGCTTTTTCAATGTCAACACTTACATTTTGGTCACTGTGATGATGGGGGTTGGACCCCATTGCCACAATGTTCAAAATGTGCTTCAGCTATGGAACCCACACTTACCTTTTGGTCACTGTGATGATGGGGGTTTAGACCCCATTGCCACAATGTTCAAAATGTGCTTCAGCTATGGACCCCACACTTACCTTTTGGTCACTGTGATGATGGGGGTTTAGACCCCATTGCCACAATGTGCAAAATGTGCTTCAGCTATGGACCCCACACTTACCTTTTGGTCACTGTGATGATGGGGGTTGGACCCCATTGCCACAATGTTCAAAATGTGCTTCAGCTATGGACCCCACACTTACCTTTTGGTCACTGTGATGATGGGGGTTGGACCCCATTGCCACAGTGGTCATGGTCTGCTTGCATTGTGGGGGCCACACACATTTATGTGTGACACATGTGATAGGGGGTCACATTGTATGTTCAAAGTCATGTTCAGTGTTGTAGGCATTTGACACAGTCTACACACGCTTGTCATGGTGTTGGGGGGATGTATTTTTGTTGCATTCCTTATGTTGGTGTGTGCTTGTTGTGTCATGCATTAGCCATCCTATGAATGGGGGTGTTGTTGGTGGTAGGCATCCTGCCCCCATGGGTAGAGGTGGTAGTAGTGGTAGGCATCTGGCACCCCTGAGTAGGGGTGGTAGTGGAGGTAGGCATCCAGCCCCCATGGGTAGAGGTGGTAGTAGTGGTAGGCATCCAGCCCCCATGGGTAGAGGTGGTAGTAGTGACAGGCATCCAGCCCCCATGGGTAGAGGTGGTAGTAGTGGTAGGAATCCAGCCCCCATGGGTAGAGGTGGTAGTAGTGGTAGGCATCCAGCCCCCCATGGGTAGAGGTGGTAGTAGTGACAGGCATCCAGCCCCCATGGATAGAGGTGGTAGTAGTGACAGGCATCCTGCCCCCCATGGGTAGAGGTGGTAGTAGTGGTAGGCATCTGGCACCCCCTGAGTAGGGATGGTAGTGGTGGTAGGCATCCAGCCCCCCATGGGTAGAGGTGGTAGTAGTGGTAGGCATCCAGCCCCCCATGGGTAGAGGTGGTAGTAGTGGTAGGCATCCAGCCCCCCATGGGGAGAGGTGGTAGTAGAGGTAGGCATCCAGCCCCCCATGGGTAGAGGTGGTAGTAGTGGTAGGCATCTGGCACCCCCTGAGTAGGGGTGGTAGTGGTGGTAGGCATCCAGCCCCCCATGGGTAGGGGTGGTAGTAGTGGTAGGCATCTAGCACCCCCTGGGTGGGGGTGGTGGTAGTGGTAGGCATCCAGCCCCCCATGGGTAGAGGTGGTAATAGTGGTAGGCATCCAGCCCCCATGGGTAGAGGTGGTAATAGTGGTAGGCATCCAGCCCCCATGGGTAGAGGTGGTAGTAGTGGTAGGCATCCAGCCCCCATGGGTAGAGGTGGTAGTAGTGGTAGGCATCCAGCCCCCATGGGTAGAGGTGGTAGTAGTGGTAGGCATCTGGTACCCCTGAGTAGGGGTGGTAGTGGTGGTAGGCATCCAGCCCCCATGGGTAGAGGTGGTAGTAGTGACAGGCATCCTGCCCCCATGGGTAGAGGTGGTAGTAGTGATAGGCATCTGGCACCCCTGAGTAGGGGTGGTAGTGGTGGTAGGCATCCAGCCCCCCATGGGTAGAGGTGGTAGTAGTGGTAGGCATCCAGCCCCCCATGGGTAGAGGTGGTAGTAGTGGTAGGCATCTGGCACCCCCTGAGTAGGGGTGGTAGGCATCCAGCCCCCCATGGGTAGAGGTGGTAATAGTGGTAGGCATCCAGCCCCCATGGGTAGAGGTGGTAGTAGTGACAGGCATCCAGCCCCCCATGGGTAGAGGTGGTAGTAGTGGTAGGCATCCAGCCCCACATGGGTAGAGGTGGTAGTAGTGGTAGGCATCTGGCACCCCCTGAGTAGGGGTGATAGTGGTGGTAGGCATCCAGCCCCCCATGGGTAGAGGTGGTAGTAGTGACAGGCATCCTGCCCCCCATGGGTAGAGGTGGTAGTAGTGGTAGGCATCTGGCACCCCCTGAGTAGGGGTGGTAGTGGTGGTGGGCATCCAGGCCCCCATGGGTAGAGGTGGTAGTAGTGACAGGCATCCAGCCCCCCATGGGTAGAGGTGGTAGTAGTGACAGGCATCCTGCCCCCCATGGGTAGAGGTGGTAGTAGTGACAGGCATCTAGCACCCCCTGGGTAGGGGTGGTGTTAGTTGTTGGCATCCAGGCCCCTATGTGGATATGTGGCATTGGTGATGGCCATCCCGCCCCTATGGTGCTGCTGTTGCTGGTGTAAGTAATTTCTGCATCCCTCTGTGTGTGTGTGATATGTCGGGTACGTGTAGTTTGTTTTTGTGGTTGGTGTCTGACTTACCTTCTGCGCCGTACGCGTCCGTGCCTGTTCCGGTAATAGATGTAGAATATTGGTAGGATCGGCACGATGGGATTCATGAATGGTTCGTCTCGTTCGTCTTTCTCTTTGCTTCGCCTCGTCCTCGTCGCTGGCGTGTTCGTCTCGTAGCCGTGGATCGTCTTGTGGCGCGAATCGGAGCTTATGTGCGCCTCTCCCGGATGCTTTGACGTGCCGGATGTAGCGACGGGTTCGGCGCGTACGGAAAGCGCATCGTACTTGTCTGGCCGGACGGGGCTGCATTTTGGCTTCCGTGCGACTCGATTCTGTGTTTCCGGATCCGCATCGGTCGGAGAACTGGACCTGTATTGGGTGAGTACGACTGGGTCGGGATTTGGGCAGTTGTGCGCATCGTACTTGCTCGTTCGGACGTATGTGCGAATCGGTTGGGAAACAGGCATTCGCCTGGCTTTTTTCCCGGCCGAATGGTATTAGGTGCGCCTCCGACCGGGATCGGAATCGACCCCTAGGTCTAAGAAAACTCTGCAGGAACCACCTCAAGGGACTAATAGTACTCATCCTGTTCCAACCGAGCAAGATCTACAACCTGCTCTAGCAGTCACTTTAGCCCCACCTTTGCAAGACTTGGACTCTTTATTAGTTCGGTTTGAAAAATTGTTATCTAATAATCTTTCACCAATATTGTGCAGGCTTGACAAGCTTGAGGCAAGTATGGAAAATTTAGCGGAATCAGTTACATGTCTTCTAGATGGGGTTGGAAAAGTCAGAAAAACACACCCGGCTTGCCCCACCCTGGGGGGAACATATGGCCCCGCAGGTCCCCACAATAGGATGGGAAACCTCAATAACAAAAGCCCACAACCAGCTCACGTAGACACTCCAGGGGCTGCTGGGATAGTCTCGGGGAAAGACCATTCTAAAAATGGAGCACTGAAGCCAACCAATCGAACAGTTGGGAGCGAGCATGCTGGTGGTAGATCTAGGTCTAAAACTCAGAGCCCCAAAACTAATGCAGGGGACAATGGCCCACCGAGTTCAGCCTTTCTGGCAGACAAATGATGTGGCTTATCCATTCAATCCATCAAATGAGGTAAGACTAGATCTCCCACCTGAATGCTGCCCGTATGTCGCAATTCTAACCAGTGCCCCCCCGCTCCAGGACAGCTCACAAGAAACCACAGGCCATTTGAAAAATAAGGTATGCCATTGGTTATCCCAAAACACTGACTATGAAAATTCCAGCTATCATGACATTCTGTTGGTTAGAAGAGTAAGTTGGATTGGCCCCCTACGTAAGTCCACCCGTGGAGATTGCATTGTGATAAATTTCCGAAGCCCAGTTCTTGCAGGGACTCTAATCAGGAGCATTAGAAATCAATCTAGATGGGGCCTAGAGCATGGGATAGGCATATTGCCGCTGGGTTTCTTTTATAGACACCTTAAACCCTGTGGCCCAGTCAACTCACAAAATGCCCCATTATTATGGCACGAGCAGATGAGGAAGAAGCAATTCCCCTTTGTAACTGTAATAGATACGAAGTACTCACAGAATTGGACAAACCAGACTGACTAAAGCCTAGTAATGTCGTCCCTATGGTGGCCTAGGGTACACCCCAGGCCGGCAACTCTGTGGAGGATCAAACACAGCTTAGCCTCAAAGGAATAGAGAATTACATCCCGGCTAGCCCATTTGGAAACAAGGCCTCCACCATAGATCCACCAAGAGATAGCTTCCAAATTAGACATCCACCGCAGGGAAGACCTAATGATGACTCGCTGCTGAATATCATATCCTGGAATATTGCAGGGATCCGGTCTAAACTCAAGGATCCTGAATGGGGTAAATTAGTGGATAACTGCCACATCTGTCTGTTCCAAGAAACATGGTCAACGGAACAGATTCACAGGGTGGGTTTCTCCACGCTTAGTTTAGAAGCAAGACAGTCATCATCTGGTAGACCTGCGGGTGGGATGTTGATCTGGGTTAATACGACACTTGCTTGCAAAATCAAGCGCCTCGATATAGACTCACAGGAGATCATTGGTATTGACTTGGTCTCGCTTAAAGGGGATATCCATGTTAGGATAATTAATTTATATAATCGATTCAAAAGCCCCCATAAGCCCTCCGATACTATGACAACGCTTATAAACTTCCTTGAAACCGCTAAGGATGATTACAACCTTATCATAGCTGGTGACTTTAATACAACATACGAGCCTGTAGAGTATAATCAGGAAATAGTCCAGGAAGAAGAAGAAGCTAGAGGCATCAAAAGGCTTCAGATTCCAACCCTTAAAAGATGTACCAGCATTGGGCAGCAAGTTCTGTCATTTACTCTTGCTCATGGGGTGCGTGCATGCAACGGGAGGACTCACTCAGATGCCAACGCAGACTATACCTTTAAGAGGGGGAAGGTTAAAAGCCAAATTGATTTTATTATGGTAGATATTGATCTCTGGCCACAAGTTAGTGATATGATCATCCTCAACCGTGAGGACAGTGATCACAATGCATTGCTCTTAAGTCTTTCTGGCCTCCCTGTCTTACAGCCCCACTTAAATCTAGTGAAGGCGCCTGTGGTTACGATCAACAACAATAGGAGAATCAAGTGGGCAAATGTAGTTACTGATGGCAAGCTGCTATCTAAAATTTACAAAGAGGTGGCTCAGACCTTAGTGAACATGAGTAATGCTAATAAAAACGATGATATTATTCTGGCCAGTTATCAAGAACTGTCGAACAACATCTCGCCCTACTTTAGCAGTCAGGGAGGGTCATTCTTGACTAAACGTAATAATGCCCCATGGTATAATGAGGAATGTAGGCAAGCAAGATCAGGACTAATGATGGCAATAAAAATAGGGATACCGCCCGATATAAAAATCAAAAGAAAGCTATACAAGAGCACACAAGCGGAGGCCAAACAGAGCTGGGAAACGGAACATTGGCGCACCCTAGTCAAGGCATCTAGGCAGAACGATTGCCGGTTATTCTGGCATCTCGTCTGTAAAGGGGTAACTCACCAGGTCAGCAAAGAAGATTTTTACATTCAGCCACACATTTGGGAAGAGTACTTTCAGACACTATACTCTGAGAAGGATCGTGACCCTGCGAGTGACCCTGAGGAGCCAGCTGGGGTTGGTAATGAAGCATTGAATGGTAAAGAGGTAGTTAGTTTCTCCTTAATGGAGACTATGAATGCAATTAGCTCATTGCAAACTGGGAAAGTCCCAGGGTTAGTTAGACTACCGGGAGATCTCTATAAATCGGAACCTAGTATATGGGGCCCTCTACTCCATTCAGTTTTTAATGCCATCACACGTGGAGGAGATATTTCGGCAATCTGGAAGGGCGCCGAAATAATCCCAATATTTTAAAAAGGGGAAAAAGGGGACCCTGCAAATTATAGGCCTATCAGCCTTATAGATGTGTCTCAGAAAGTCTTCAGCAAAATTATCCTATTACATCTCCATAATTGGATAGAGGACAATAGCATACTCTCGCATTTGCAGGCAGGGTTTAGAGCCTCTACAAGCACTCTAGATCAGGTGTTTTGTTTTCTTTTGCTTATATGGAAATAGGTCAAGCTTCAGAAGGGCCATCTTTATGTAGTGTTTGTCGACCTCAAAATGGCATTCGACTCTATTGATTGCACTAGGCTCTGGACAGTTGTGAGGGACATGGGACTCCCCCCCGGCCTACTCAAACTTTTAATTCGCTTACACCATGATAATTATGCAAAAGTCAGGTGGTCCCCGATGGGAGTTTGACCGATAATATACCGATCATGAAAGGAGTGCGCCAGGGGTGTGTGCGAGCCCCAACTATGTTTACCCTGTACATGAATGAGCTTATAAGTGAGTTGTAGGATTGTGGAGGTGACCCGCCCAAATTGGGAGGCAAGCTAATACCGTCCCTTCTATTTGCCGACGATACGCTCCTCATATCTAAAACCCCAATGGGCATTCAGAATGTGCTAAACAAATTTGCGACAGCTTGTAAAGCCCGGGCCTTAAAATCAATTGTTCGAAAACAAAATTCATGATGTTTAATCCTTACAAATCGAATAAGGGGAAAGTGAGGCTTGATGCTCAATTATTAGAACAGGTAAAGGATTTTGACTATTTGGGCGTCAGAATCAGTGACAATTTGGCTTGGACTCCCCAAATTCAGAAAAGCATCCTGACCCTTCAGCACGTGGATTGCACGATTGTTAGAAGAGTCAAACACTCAGCCTTTCGCCCAATTTCTCCCACACTAGAAATACATAGGGCCAAAGGGCTGGGTGCGGCTCTTTATGGGGCTGAATTGTGGGGAGTGGAGCATATCAACCAACTAGAAGTTACTGAAAATAAATTCTTCAGAGCTCTTCTAAATCTCCCAAAGAATACACCTCACTACCCTTACGCCTTGATCTTGGCTTAAAGTCCATTTCCCATTTTGCTGTCTTAAAGGTGCTTATGTTTTGGATTAGACTCTGGACTAGTAATACCCAAGTACCAGTAAAGGGCACTGTGGAGGAAGTATTAATCCTCCAAAGGAAGTCAGGACTCTTGCCATGGTTTGAAATCACTGAGTCCAGGCCATTCGGTACTTTAACCACAAGTTTCTTAAATGTCAAAAGTTGTTTTAACTTTGATACTTACATGGATGATGTTGAACCACCCCAAGCACGTGCATTTTATATACAACTTAGATTTGGTATTTTACCTCTGAATGCTATGAGAAGTAGGTGGGCGAACACTACCATAACCCCTATGTGTCCATCCTGTAATTCTACTACAGAAACTATTGAACATTATGTTTTTTTCTGTCCTGCATATGCCAGTCTGAGGAAAACTTGGATCACTCCTGCATGTCGGCTCTTGTCATTCTCTTGCTTTCCAGATGCCCTTCGTGTATTCAGCTCTGACACGACCAAATGGCTTGTTTTTACTTTATCTAGATATCTCCTCTATGCTTGGTGGCAGAGGGCTAACGTAGCCATATGAAGCTCCACTGCAGGAGTCTGGGGATACCCACAGTGAGGCCTCAGATTGGCAGCCTAGTGCAAATAACGATGTAGGATAAATGTCTTAGCTTTCTCCCTTTTAAATTGATTTTTATTCATTTTATACTTTTAAAACATAATTCTTTTTTAACTTCTGATCATGTGATAAACTTGTAATCCTATCTCTTGGATGTCACATACGATTGTTTGAATAGGTGTTTAAACTTTTAACATTTGTACGTATTTTATTGATGAAATTATGTATGTAATGAGATCTTTTCTCTGTTTCGTGTATGATCATGCTATTGATCAAATGAATAAATAAAATAATCAATTAAAAATATTATTAATAAAAAAAAACTAATAAACATGAATTGACTACACACACTTAAATACTATGATATCCACAATGCACACCTAAATTAAACTCTAAAATAATAAAACACAATTAAAACTTATTTATAAATTAAAAACTATTACTATTAACAAATAATAATAAAGTAATTAAAATGTATTTAATACCCACTCTTTACCCCTTTAAAAGTAAAAACAACAGACAAAAAAATAAACAATTACCCAAAATACATATCAAATAATTAATATTAATTAACAACTATATATAAATTAAATAAATACAAATTACTTCCCACCCTTTACTCCTATAAACACCAAAACACACACCTAAAATTAATTACACAATTACCATAATTAATTACCAATTAATTAATTAACATCCAATTATTAATTCATCAATTAAAAATAAATTACTTCCCACCCTTAACACCTATAAACACCACAACACACATCTAAAATTAATTACACAATTACCATAATTAATTGCCAATTAAATTATTGTAATTAATTAACAACCAATTATTAATTAATTAATAATAAATTACTTTACACATTTAACACTATTACATCTCAATTAAACAAATATTAATGAATAAAAATAATCAATACATTTAATATAATTAAATTACTTCCCACCCTATTCCCCTATAAACCCACAACCCGCTTCAGAACTAAAAACGCAAAATTCAAATTAAAAAAAATAATGAATAACTACTAAAAATTTAACACATATATTAAAAATACAAACAATTCTTACACAAAAAACATACAACACATACATATAAAATATATACTAAAATACATAACATTAATAAACAAACGATATTTTTAACAACTATATCTTTGCAAACGATATTAAACACTTCGATATTTTTAAAATCGATATTACTTACCTTAAGTCAATATTCTTGACCACGATATTCTAGCTGCCGATATTTCTGACCCACGATATTTGCAACTCGATATTTGTGCAACTCGATATTTGTGATTCGATATTCTGTCTCTGCACCGGCAGACCAGTCTGAGGATGAAGACAATATCGATGATAATGGTGTTGAGGGTGGACTTGAGTCAGTCCCCTTAAAAACAACTGAGAGTCCCTCATCGAGGACCTCGTTCTAGAAAGTTTGACAATGAGACTGCACTTAGAAGCTCAGCTCCTGGAAGTAGAACAACAGAGGAAAAAGATGGGTCTACGACTTATCTACGGTGGCATCATACAAATAAATTGGAAGCGTGAAGGTTTTTATGACTCTAAACTCCCCAAAGGGATTGTCCCTAAATACACAGATGGTGATGACATCACCAAATGGTTCACTGCATTCGAGAGAGCCTGCATAGGTAGAAAAGTAGCCAGAAACAATTGGGCTCCTCTCTTGCAGGAACTATTCTCAGTAAAATGCAGGGACAGACTTATGACATTGCCTGAGAAGATGCTGAGTCTTATGACCTCATGAAAGGTACCCCGATTGAGGGATTTGGACTCACCACTGTGGAGTATAGAATATAATTCAGGGAGACTCGAAAAACCCAGAGTCAGTCCTTGGTGGAATTCGTTGACTTTTCAATGAAAACACTAGGTGGTTGGTTAACAGGTGGCAATGTGAATTACTTAGAAGGGCTTTACAATTTCATTATGAAGGCTCATCTTTTGAGTAATTGTTAGAATGAGAAGTTGCATCAGCATCTGGTAGACCTAGGTCCACTTTCTCCTATAGAGTTGGGAAAGAAGGAAGACCACTGGGTCAAAACAAGGGTGCAATCGAACAAGAGTATGCAGTTCCTTAGAAATAACGTAGTGGAAAGTGTATATAGGTAAGTTTTTGAAAATGGGAAGGTGCTCCAATAGGAGCAAGAGCCCTCACACACCCAAGTGGGTGTCATGTTTCATCATTGGGCAAGGTCCTCATCGGGCCGGCCCTGCAATGCCCGACAGGCACCTGCGAAGGGGATCTTTAACGGAGATCTTTTAACAGGCTGCCATTTAATCAAGTGGTGGGGTGTGGGCTAGTAGTATAGATTGGTGATAGCAGATGTGAAAGAACAAAAAGGTGTATTAAAATAGAGCAAGTGAGACTCAAAGTCAAGAGATTTTAATGAATGAGCTTGCTTGTCTAATTAAAAATGGTGATTCGCTATCGGAGGAGATAATGATCCTAGGTAGTCAAGTGAATTGTTAGTGGGTCAACGTGTTTCTCACCTGAGATTTGTCTAAAAGATCAAGCGGCGATTCTCCAGGACCAAAAATACCCTAATCTACACAGTGAAAGGCATCTCTACTGTATAAAATTCAGGTGGAGATTACCAGTCACCTAACCAAATTCTGGTAAATATAGTGCATATTTGTCAGTAAAGCCATCCTAGAACACGTAAAAAACAAACATATGAATACATATCATAAATCCCAAATCCCACGTTTATCATTGAAATGAGGCATGCGGTGCGATGTCAAGGTAATACCCCTGAAACACATGTGTGCCACATACATAGTGGAAGCAACCACACCTACACACATAGAGGTGATAACACAGTAGGAGCGCTTCCATTGTGAAGGTATCCTAAAAAAATGAAGCGGTATCAGAAACTCACCCAATTCAGGTTACGGTAATGGCCCGCAAGGGAAAAGCAGAGGAAATGCTAATGAGCATACTGCGGGGAAAAACAGGAGGCGTTGTTAGTCAACTGCAGCTTACCGTGTGGATTAAGGATCGGGCTTCTTTTAAAAGCTACTTACACGGACGCGAGTCGGAGCCCACCACGAGCCCTACCCCGGCTCTGCTTCCTCGGAAAAGGAAGTGGATGGGGGTGGGTCTCTAAATCGGCCAGCGAGTGCTGGTATTGGTTTAGCTGATAACTGGAGCCAGATGACATTCTAGTGCAGTAGGTGGAAAATACAGCCACTATATTGGCGGAACACATGTGGTATAACTTGAAGACATTAGGTCACATCATGAAATATTACAATTTATAGAATTCAAGCTGATATGGCCATCTTGAGCCTAAGAGAATGTGAGCTGTCATGGTTAGTGAGGTATACGCTCTGCGTATTGTTGAGGCAAGGAAATGTAAATCAGCCAATATAAAGCGTATTCCACTGAGACTTTCCAGTTAGGTCTCTGCATATCAAATTCGCTAGTGAAACAATAAAGGGCCTCATTACGATGACGGTCGGACGAGCGTCCGACCGACATCGTGTCGGGGGTGGAACTGCCAGTCAAGTAGTCAGTGATTCCACTCTCTATATTATGATGTGACCACCAACACAGCAGTCAGAAACATAGCCTTTACCATTTTGGCTTGTGCTGCGCCCGGTAAAAGGGCTTTAGCACAAGCTGCAATGGTCAAGGGTTTGTTTCTAAACATCTAGGCATCATGTGCCAAGCACCAAGTGGTGCCTGGCACACAGTGCATAGATGTTTGGGGGGCACCACATGTGCACCCTAGACCACACAGCGGAGGTCTAGGGGGGACGGGGGCCCTGCTTGGGCCCTGCTAAGGTCCCCCAAACACACTTTCCAACTGTCTTTCCATGTCAGAAAGGCCGACATTGAAAGGCTGTCGGAAAGGGATAACCTAATCTCTACGGCCGTGCTACCACAGGCACCGCCTCTGTTAGATTTTGCTTGTTGATGCTCTTTAATGTCATGTATAAGTTAGCATTCTCTACGCCATTTTCTTTTGTCAGGCGCCATTTTATGTACTGTTCGAAACTAATCCTGTTTGATTTCAAGAAATGCCCCTTGTTAAGTTTCTTTTCTGTAACGAGGAACTGTTTGTGCCAGTGCATAGCTTTTCCTTGATAAAGAACCTCTCCCACCTGTCTGGCAGTTTGATCGCTGCCCAGGGTGGAACGGCCTTGAAAGTGTTCTGAGCTGTGCAAGATATGAGAGTAGAAACCTTTTTTTTGTCTTTACGGTGTTCGCACACATCTGTTGGGAAAATTCCACTGTGGGCGTGTTAATAGTTGACCATGCAATGCATATAATATATCTTTATGCTTACAGTTCCTCAGTTCCACATCCTATGAAAATATAGAAAGCTTCAGTGCTGATCAGTGCACATGTGTGTACTGCATGCTTGTGTACATGTAATCTTACAATGCATGAGGTACTAGTGCTGGACAGTAATTGTGCTGTGAATGTAAATTGATTAGGTGTGCCTGCAATGGTAAATTACATGGAGAACCCTTGGTTCCATTTTAGGAAGCCTAGGCCTGCATGGTGAAGACATGAGGAGGATAGGAATCCCCCACAGACAGATTTGTGTATTGCTGCATTTGTGTGAGATGGGTGGGGCACACACTTGAAAGGAAAGGGAGAAACTCCCTTTGCACTTCAAAAGACTGCTCTTTGATTCAGTGACAGATCACAAGGAAGGGGCCTGGACACATCTCAGGAAGGGAGATGGGGCTGATAAAGGAATCATAGAGAGTAGTTTGGGGGTCTTGGATTGACCTTTTGATGCACATAACACTGTTGCTGACATCCAGGTGTGAACTGTGGTAGCTCCTAGGAATTGTGTTGTGGGACTATCAGCTTCAAAGCCATACCTACTGTGACAGACACCTTTCAGGAGGAAAGAAGAAAAGGAGAAGTGTCCACTTCAAAAGAAGCAGAACCCCAGCGTAAAACTTCAAAGAATCAGACCCTAAATCACATTTGGTATCTGGAAAAGTATAGGAAAGGGAAGATGAATCTCCAAAATTTGTCAGGGTGGAGACCCTTGCCTGCCGGGTGCTGCTGTGTGGGCTGCAAGCAGCCCAACTTCTCCGAACTGAGCAGGACTCACAGTGCGCACTGAGGGCACCTGATCCATCCCTGTACTCTTCCATGCTGCAAGTAAGATGTAGACTGGGCCAGTTGGGCCCAGGGGGGCACGCTGCTAGCAGTGCATGGTACCCTAGACACTTTTGACTAAAATCCTGAAGAGTCAAAGGTAACCCTTGAGAATGGCCTAACAGGGTGCATTCCCAAGATGCGGCAACCAGTGAATGGGAAATAACCCTGAACAAGTTACACGAAGGAGGGTGGGGAAAGTATTTGCCTGACAACTACAAGATCCCTGGTCTCAAGAGAATTGTGTAATTGCTTCTGAATGCTATATTCCTTTGCATGTGTAGGGTTAGAAATAAAGTTGTTTGGACAAAATATTGTTTTAAAAATATCGGGAGACAGAAATATCAGAAATTAGATATTGGGACACACAAACATCATGATGCACAAATACCTTTTGCAAGATTATAATGTTTTGAGGTAAGTAATATCTTTGTAAATAATATTGATGTTTTTAATATCGTTTTCACTAATATGTTGGTTAAGAATATCGTATTTTAATTATTTTTATGTGTTTTATTTGATATATTAATTTTATGTTACTATTGTTTATATAAATGTTATTAATTGTTTCCAATATATAGCTTGTTATTTTAAAAGATTCAGAATTTGTATTCAATATTAATAGTAATTTATAGAGTTGTAGTGGGTTGTTGAGCTTGTAGGGGGATAAGGTGGGAAGTTAATTAAGTGATAACAATAAAGAATCATTAAATACATTTTATTTATTTATATGATTGATATTTATTATGTCATTTATTTAAAACGATTTTCGTTAGATGTTATTGCAGGCTTCTAGGTTTGTAGGGGTAGAGGGTGGGAAGGAAATTAAGTAATAATTAACTAACAATTAATTAGTAATTGCTAATGAATTATTTAATTGATTTTTAATTATGTAAGTTATGGAATATTTAATTATTTTACTTATATTTTCGTTGTGGGCTATAATGTTTGTAGGGGTGTAGGGTGGGAAGTTAATTAAGTAATATTTAATTAATAATTTATTATTCACTGTGTATTAATTATTTAACTGATTGTTATTTATAGAAAATATGTAATACTGATTTATTTTACGTATATTTTTGTTGTGGGTAACTGGTTAAAAAAATTGAGTTGTAATCCTAAATCATAAATCCCTTCATATCCAATTCATCTCCCAGGAAACTTATATTGATGGTCGATGGATATTGCTCAGACTGTTAATTAATAAAGTTCCAATTGTTCTGTTTAATATATATGAACCTACCACCCCTAGATTGTCAGTTCTGGTCTAGCATCTCTCAAAAACCTTTACAACACCCAGATGACAACTTTGTTTTTGCAGGAGACTGCAACCAACTTATTGATCCACTTATTGGTACACACTCTGCATCACAGTGCATCCCTAACAAATCACAAAAAGCATTCCTCCACGCCCTTAAACAACTCAATCTAACGGATACATGGAGGTTGTGTACTCCCACCTCATGTGAATATTCATATTTCTCTCCTGTACATCAACCGCAATCACGAATTGATTATATCTTTGTCTCTCGCAAATTAGTCCAGACCCTACGTTCTGCAGATATAAGTTTTGTCTTGATATCTGATCATGCACCTGTGCCTACACAACTAGACATTTTACCTAAATCTGCATCACCCAAATAGTGTAGATTTAATAATTCATTATTACTGGATACCTTATTCACTTCATCTTTTTCTTCTTTCTTTCATGAATACTTTAACATTAATCATACTACAGAGACTGCCTTTCATACCATTTGTGATGCATTTAAGTCATCAGCTCTTGACTTTATAATCAATTTTGTGTCCCAAAAAAAAAATGATCCCAAACCCAATCCAAACAAATTCTTGAAAAAATTATACAGTTGGAACATTCCTACTATACCTCCGTAACACAACAATCTTAATAACAGCTTATTAACGTTAAACTCCACTTCAATAAATTATCTACTTAAAGTGCGTCATCACATCTCCTTAAATCTAGTGACAAATTTTACTGCGGTCAAAATAAATCTGGGAAGTTATTAGCGAACTATCTCAAAATCAAGCAATACAAATTACAAATTGAATCAATCAATGATGACTCCAATACTTCCTACTACAAAGACTCAGACATCATAAACCAATTTAAACATTTTAACAAAAATCTACACACCCTAGAACATTTTTCAACAAACACTGAAATTCTACAGTATTTATCCAAAATTCAGAAACCTCAACATCTACAGTTGGATTTTTCGACCTTGAATCAGATATTACATATGCAGATCTCCACACTACACTCCTTACACTCAAAAAAGATAAGGCTCCGGGACCAGATGCTTTCACGCCTGAATTTTATGTACACTTTTCCAAATTTCTCCTCCCCAAAATACATACTCTTATTCAGTCCTTTACACACTCTGCTAAATCATCCAATTCTTTTTTGGACATGCTTATCGGTCTTATTCCAAAGGAGGGAAAGGACCCGCCCTTTTGTAAAAATTACGGACCTATTTCTCTGATTAATATTTATTATACATTTTTTTCATAGGCCTTAGCCTTATGGCTAGAACTCTTCGTATCTTCGTAAGGAACCCAACCATCTTGCCTTTCGTAAACTTTTAAAGACTTGGCTATTTCCTTAGTCTGGCTGTTTCTCTTTTGTTAGCTGCTTCTAGCGCTGGGATGCCTTCGGGTAGCCATGCGCTATACAAATGTCTGTTTCATTTCATTTCATTTCATTTCTTCCTTCCTAATCCTCTGGAAAAGGAACAATTGGGTTTTGTTAAAGGATGATACATGTTAGACAATACTCAACTGCTCTTTAAAATTGTCTCAAAATCCACAAACATTAATGAACCCTTAGTGGCCATTGCCTTAGATGCCGAAAACGCCTTTGATCGTGTGATTTGGTCGCTCTTATTTCACACTGTCACTTGGTTTCGCTTTGGTCCTAAAATAACTACCCTAGTCTTCCTTCTGTATTCTTCCCCTCAAGTGGCAATGTACATAAATGGATTGACTTCCTCCTACTTTCATTTGAATAGAGGAGTACGTCAAGGTTGCCCACTATCCCCTTTTCTTTTTAACCTAGCCTTAGAACCATTTTTAACTCGATTCAGGCAAAACACAGACTTAAATGGTTTTACACCTAATCCCAAACAGATTAAACTGGATGCGTATGCTGAGGATATTTTATTATTCATGTTAACACCTCTATCTTCAATCCTTGCTTTTTTATCCGAAGTGATGTTGTTTGCCTTAGTATCTGGTTATAATTTAAACAATGAGAAATGTGAAATACTACCTCTAAATAAATTCACATTTAAACATGAATTCTTACCCTCTTATTTTATTTGGAAACCTCAACAATTTAAATATCTTGGTCTTCAATTCACCCCAGCCCTTAAAACATCTGTATCCATAAATATTGATAATTCCATAAATAAAGTAACATCAATAATTAGTCAATGGCACCCTTTATATCTCTCTTGGTGGGGTCATCTCGACACTATAAAAACGATGTTGGTACCCATTATTCTTTATTCCATCTCCAACATTCCATTAAATATTCCCCTTAAATGTGACCAAAAGTCCATATCCATACTTTCCTCTTTTCCCTGGAACAAAAAACAACCTAATATGTCCATGCTAAAACTAAAACTTCCCAAAATTGAAGGTGGAGTGAATTTTCCTGATTTATCAAAATACCATAAAGCATTTTTATTGAGATAGTCTTCACATTGGATCTCATCCTTAAAAGAATACTGTCCATTATGGGTTGATTTACAATGCACCTTTTTATCACCTTTTTCATTTCAAGAATACCTAAATTTTCTCAAAATCGTTCCACTCCAATTTTTAAAAATACCTGCAAATTACTGAAAGCCATAATATCACATACTCCTAAAGACCTACACAGTTTTCTCTATTCAACTATTTGGCATAATAAATGTTTGTCATGTTTCCCCTGTCCCTAAGCTCAGTCCCTTTTTGGATTTCCTTCCTCATCTCATACTAGATTCCAGCTCTTACAAAATACTATTCTTGAAACATACAATTTGCTCCAATCCAACCTTCCCTCTAATCTGACTCTGCAAACTCCTCTTGGTAACATTCTTCACACAAATCCAAAGGCCTCCACAATGTATTCACACTTACAATACATCTCTACTAATAGACCTTAAACAGATACAGAATTATCAAACACAGTCTAACCATTACTTGGCCTATTTCAATGTGGAAACAAGTCTGGATAAAAATCTGAAAATCCCCCAAAGCAGCAAAAACAATACAAACATTTTTTTACATATATAATAAGCTACTTTTTACTCTGGTATCCTTGCATAATATAAAACCAGGCATTCCAGACTCTTGTTGAACATGCTCGGCACAACATGTGGATTTGAAACATTTACTTTTCACTTGCCCTTCTATTTCTATTTTTTGTTAACAAATCTGGAAACAGATTAACTCAATTTTTAATTCCAATGTACCGTTCTCCATATCTAATATATTTTTAGGAAGTGTATCCGATGGGTGGGCTGATGTAACATTAAATATAAAAATATTAGATTTATTATTAGGTGTTGCTTTTCAGCAAATAACACAAAATTGGAAAGACTTTACTCAACTATGATATAAAGCCTGGTTGTATGCAGTCTGTCATAATCATAGACCGGACACAGCATATATGCACCCTATAATACTTGTTTTAAAATGAAAAGTCTTCTGAAGCACAGCTCCCTACTTTCTAAATGAATTTGCCAAAACATTGGTTGCTCCATCACCTAGCACACAGGAAGTTCGTCAGCCTCCATGACTTTTCATTTATGATGTCATTACTTTATTTATAAGATATATCACTCTGTATGCATGATTACTTCTTTTGTGTATTTTTGATCAGACTCTGGGGTATATTCACAAGAACGTGCGATAACTACCGCAAGAGTAGCATACCCACAATTACCCAGGGACATGTCCCCCATCCCCGTGGCACACTGCAGCACACACACATAGCAATCACAGCACATACCATGACAATGTGGCACAAAGTGCAACACCCACACTGCAGAACAGGGGACACAACTGGGTACGCCCAGGCGCAGAAACAGAACAATCACATTGGACAGAGCATGGAACTGTGAGATGCATATCTACGGCTACAACCCCACTTCAGCCATGTAGGCCAAATGTCCACTGTCCCAACTCAAATAGCCACCACCGCCCAAACAGTCACAATGTACATTGTCACACAGTCTGCATGTCGACAAGAACAAGGCGCCAACACAATGCCAACATGCACCTCCCCTTCACAATGCAGAGGGACAAACAACACCTCCAGCAGGTCAGAACAGACAACCCATCAGTGATGCCGGAGACGAACACCACACCTTTGACACCGACACCCTACAACAGCCCATGGACATCCCACACAACCCACCACCAGGACCAGGGCAGACAAGCTACTCAGAGGAGAACCCAGCCCCTGCAACAGACCACACAGCATGAAGCACCCGCAATCACGGCTGGCTCACAACACTTCACCGACCCACACATGGCACCCCAATGTCAGGTGTCAGAACGCCAAAAGGAGGTGGCCCAACAGGTGCGGGTGTTGCCGAACCCATGGAATGCGAACTAGAACACATACGTGGGTGTCCAATACCCTTTAGGGACCACCTACACCCCACAAAGGAGACCCACACTGCCATAGAGACACATGCAGATGCACATACCCAGTACAGAACCACGCCCAGGGGCACGCACATATCAGTCACACACCCACGTTGGCTCTGCGTACGACGGCACAGTCCACTCCCCTTATGAATTGAGTGGGTGATGACAAAGCTACATGTCCAGGTTCTAGCCCGCTGCCTGCGGTGACATGTCTGCGTCCGCTGTACACAGCACAATGTAATGTCGTAGGGCCCAGGGCCCCCATGCATACAACAAGACCACAGGGACACATGCACATATCATGTTGAACTTGCTTCGGGCAAGTGCGCCCGGCCCCTTTATTGGCAGGGCCACATGTATAGTGACGCCTGTGCTGGATGTGTGTGGGGTGAGTATAAACCAGCCCGCACGGAGTGCTTGGTGCTGGCAACAACCTGAACAGTGGACACCAGTGTAATGGAAACAGAAAACACCAGCATAACAGAGTCAACTGCAGAGCAACATGGAGGGATCCGGAGTAAGGGCAGAGGTCACCCAATATTCAGTCAGGAGGTTCCGTGAGTTGCAGTGCACTGAGGTAGGGGCACTAGAGAAGAGCGCGCTCATGTGAAGAAATTACTAGGATTGTGTCCCTTCGGGTTAGTCCTGATGCAGATGCAGTGAGGTGTGTTACACCTGCATCAACTTCCTCATCAACGTCCCAGGTCTCCCACATTGCCTGAGGTGACAGTTGCGTCCGCAGTCCACAGCGCAATACCCAGTAATAGATCCGGGTGTGTAGCTTGACTACCACCACCAGTCTGCATTCCTACCTTGGGGCTGTTACCTCCTGCCCTCCCATTGTCTGTGCCTTCTCCCGTCCGCACACTTGACACATCTTCCTCATCATAGTCCCAGGTCTTCCCCACTGCATGAGGTGACATTGCTGCGCAACCTCACAACAGCACAAAACTCAATCAGTAACGGACAATGGCTTGCGGTGCACTGAGTCACTGGCACCTGGAGTGCTGAGCAGGGTATCAGGCCGATGATGGCATCCACGAGAGGTCTGAGCAACTCCGTAGGTCTGTTAGGACCACCGTTTTGACTCTGGCAGATGGCGGTTGGAGGTGGTCCTTGCGGTGGTGGCGTGTGCCTCCTGCGGTGATGCGACGTCCGGGCCGGTCAAGACTCGATGCTATGTGTGGGCCCTGGTGGCCCGCAGTTGAGGCCGGAGGATGCGGACAGCGCAAGGCCACAGACACATGGCATTGATGAACCCAAGACCATCGCTACAGAGGCCATTCAATGTCTCAGAAGAAGGGGTCCCAGGCCTGAGCAGCACAGAGTTAGTGGCCCCGGATGCACTGCGGCCGGCACAGGAACCCAGCCACGGGACGGTGACTTGCGGTGCAGTCAGATGGGCCATGCGACCTGAGCAGGTCCCCATCAATGTCCGAGGTGTATGTTGCGGAGGGTTGCGGGTGACAGTGGAAGGTGTCCTCCACAGCATGATGCGGAAGGTCTGATGTTATCTGGAAGGAGCAAATGGAGGAGTGGAAAGCGCAACCCTCGTTTTCACCAACTATTGGGTATCAGCTACATGAGGATGAAAACTAGCCCCTATTCCATAGACTCAAACGCCACAAATGTACGACCAGTGAGTGTCCATGAATGTTGGGGAACACACTTAGTGGCACAGGTGCTGAGAGGGGATGCAGTCTGCGATGATGCCGGTACACAGATGTGAACTCCAACATTGCCAAATCAAGACTCTGTGACCTACTGGACAGCAGTGTAGGCCAGAGGCAGTGGTCAGCAGTGGCCCACAGCCACGTGTCGTTGGCTCGCGAGGCACAGAGTTAGTGACACAGTGGCAGTTGTCGGTAGTGTTCAATCACCTCCGTAACGATGATCCTGTTCCCTCCGGACTGCAACGCGTCATCCTCTTACGCCTCTCCGTGCGTGCGATGAAATGTATTCTGCCTTTTGAATTACCGATGTTCAGTTCCAAATCTGTGATCCCACTCGTGCGCAGCATAGGCCGAGGGCTGTAGTCCGCGTAGGCCCACAGACACGTGTGGTTGTGATGCCATGCACAGACTTGTTGCCACCACATCGAAGGTGTATAGTGAATTGTTCTCTGCCTTAAATAATGTTCACTGCCATGGTGTAATCAAGACTCAGTTCCAAATGTGTGACCTACCTGACCGTGGTGTAGGCCTGAGGCAGCGGTCAGCACGGCCCATTCACCGAGTGTCGCTGGCATAGGTTGGATGGCCCCACCGGCATGCGTAGTTCAGGTTCAGTGGCACCACGTGTTCGGTCACCTCCGTGTATGTGACCCAGCATTCGTCCGGACTGAGCCGCATCTTCCTCTTACACCCTCCGTGCGACCACTGGTGTGGACTCTGCCATTCGTGCTTTGCGACTAGGTGCTGGATGTGTGACCTACTGGTCCGCAGGGTAGTCCTGGTCGCTCATCCACGGGTCGCCGGCTGGCGTTGAACAGGGTTAGTGGCACCACGTGTCGCCGGCTGGCGTTGAACAGGGTTAGTGGCACCACGTGTCGCAAGATGCCCATATGGAACTATGCCTCACAGTTCGGGGGGGGTCTGGTGCTGTGGCTGCTGGCCCGGATTTGGGGTCACTGCCATTCATGACTCAGGACACAGTTTCACACATGGGACCTACTGGTCCGACGAGTGGGCCGAAGGCGGCAGTAGAGTGTGTCAACGAGAAAGGAGTAAGGCGGGCCTGTGTCGTGGAGGCCGTGATGGTCTGAGGAGGCTGCCAAGGTCGCGGACCTCGGGCTTGGAGCTTGCGCCGGCATGTGGTGGGCCCTCCTTGACACACGCCGGTGTCGGCAGGTGATCAGTGTGGCCTGGCTGGGCAGGGGCGGGCCTGACAGGTTCGTGGTCCAACGTGCCGGGGTCTGGCAGGCGCACAGCATCGCAGGCAACTCCGCTCACGAGGACGGCGTCGGCCTCGTTGCGGGGTGGTGGGCGCCACCCTGGCAGAGACATGGGTCTTTCCGGAAGAGGACCACGCCCAGGCCTACGTGCTTTTTATTCACACCCTTACGCTGGCGTGGCGTACGCCGGGCCATCCCACTCCGGTGACGCTTAGGGGGGGCGTAACAGGCAACAATTCTGCGAGGTCCCCCACTGGCTGGGGTGATATGGTGGCGTCCACTGTCCACTACACTCCATACACCAGCGGTGTATGTCGCTATGGATATGGGTGTGTTCTGCATACTGCGGTGTGTACATCACATCTCCCCCACTCTTGGCATTGTGTACTTTCCCAATCATGGTTCTACTGCATCCTTCACACATGCCTGGTTGCCACCTCTCCCCACATTCGGCTATTATGTGGCTGAGGTGCCATGCCGTTGCTGGCTCATGTTCAGGGCTTGCCCATGTGAACATTGTAAGTTGTTCTGTCGTGTCTGGTGGGTGGGCATGTTGTTGTGCCTGTTGTATGTGATTTTGTGACGTGTGCATTGCCAGAGTTGTGAGTTGCATGGTTGTGGAGTTGAGGTGTGTGGGGTGTTTATTTGGATATTGCCAAGGGGCTGTGCATTTCCCTTGTTGCCATCCTGGGAACGCTGGTTGATGATGGACTGTCGGAGGATGAAGGTATCATGCACACTGGCTGTGTATTTGAAGGCGACATTGTTGGGGGTTCCACGGTGTTCTGTTGTTGCCTGCACATTGATGTGAGACGTGTGCTTCCTGTTGCGGTGATTGTGTGCTGTGTCACCAGGGGGCACAGGTAGTACATGTGTGCTGTGTATTGCCCCCAACACGTGCGTGCATCCTGCTTGGGCGTATGGTCCTTGCTTGGTCTCCAGCGGATCCTGCGCATTGTGTTGTACGTATGGGGACTGGGGTACCAGGGTGATGGTGATGTCCAGGACAGGTGTGGGGGACTTGGATGTGGCTGGCTGTGAGACTCCTCTGACTCTGGCGGGTTTTGGTTGGGGGATACCAGGGGCCAACAGGTGCAGCCAAGCCAGCAGCTTTGTGTGGGGTGGGATGTTGGTTGTCTGCTGTGTTGTTGCCGTAGGCCTGTTAGGCGATGATGGTCAGGATGCGTACGATGTTTGTCACTTTCAGCCTGTAGTGGATGGTGACATTGTCAGATGTTGGGTCTGTGCGGCTGGTACGCTTCCTGGGGGTCCGCTGTCTTTGTCTGCGCTGCATCTGTGGTGGTCCGGGGGGGTGTTCCGGGTGTGGGTTGGGGTCCTGGGGTGGTGGCGGTGGGTGTTGTGGCCCTCTTGGGTGTCCGGACCGCATGATGAGTGGCTCCATGGCATCTGTTGCCCTTCGGATGTGGCCCTGGGCTGTGCTCCCTTTTGTGGTGCTGGCTGCCGTCCGACTTTACACCAGGTCAGAGCAGGTGTAAATTTCCTGGTGCTAAAGCGCCTTATC